>CM019067.1:59041075-59212757 GCA_009667805.1 Leptobrachium leishanense
CCAATTTTTTTTTCAGATCCTCAGAGTTCTTTGCCATGAGGTGCCATGTTGAACTTCCAGTGACCAGTATGAGAGAGAGCAATAGCACCAAATTTAACACACCAACGGGTCACATGACAGCGGGGAGGGAAATGGCTATTTGGGCCCAATTTGGATATTTTCACTTAGGGGTGTAGTCACTTTTGTTGTCAGCGATTCAGACATTAATGGCTGTGTGTTGAGTTATTTTGAAGGGACAGTAAATTTACACTGTTATACAAACTGTGCATTCACTACTTTACATTGTACAAAAGTGTCATTTCTTCAGTGTGGTCACATGAAAATATATACAAAAATGTGAGGGGTGCAGTAAGAGCTGTAAGGTGCCCAAATTAAGGTCAACCTACTTAAAATAAAAATAAAATCAGGATCAAAAATTGATGGACAAGTACATGATGGCATGGACTGCGCAACACAGCCTTTTTTCGTTCTCTTATTACCAGTATTTACTGGTGTGTGTGTGTCACAGGGACTGGTGTATTCATCGGTCTACCTATATTTAGGTAGAATTACGGCTGTTTTCATGAATCTTTCTGTACAATTGCGTTTTATCTGTAATCTCTTGGTACCACTGTTAACACAGCCTTCACCCATCATTAAATTTCGCTTTTTTGGATAGCAGATGGTCAGCATAGGTGCAACATTGGTGAACACTGGGGATTAGAACATTACCCCAACAATATACAGCACGAGACCAGGGCTTCTTTGTGCGGTCCATATTTCATGCAATGTGCACAATCTTGCTAGAATTGTTTATTTTAGCGCTGGCTTATTTTCCTCTCCTGTATTTTATGGCACGGTCACGAGAGAGTCAGTGATGTGTTATTCTGCTGTTGAAGCCCATTTCCTCTCTGCAGCACGGCTCTATAGACCCACAATCTTCTCCAGCATAACACTGGAATGTATGTGCAGGTTACAGACTCATGGCTTACCTACTATGCAAACTGAACAAAAGGGCACTTTACATGTATTATTCTATTCCGAAACATGTAATCAGTTAATGCAACCCTACCATAGCCCGTTGCCCTTCTAGACCACAGCTGTTAAAACTCAGATTTTACGGCACCGTTCTAGAACCTCTCCAAGGGGGGGGGGTGTGCTGGAAAGAGTAAATTTATCAGTTGGTGTACCTCAAGGCTCTCTCATATGTCCTCTATCTACACCTCCTCCCTGGGCAAGCTCATAGAGCTTGTGAAGCCTTCCAAATGAAGCACTTAGACATACTCTGGAGCTAGTCTGAGGTTAGACAGGAGGTAGAAAACCTACAAAAAAAAAAAAAGGTAAGATTTGCTGGTTTTAAATCCATTCTTTTATAATGGCAGGCTTGGTCCAGTGTAAGAGCTGTCATGCATTTGTTTTTAGATCCAATTTTTGGAGGTTTGTAGTGTGCCTGATATGTAGGCAGTTCTCTTTATTGCAGCAGGAAATTGCCTGTTTGAAGTCTGAGATTTGTAAATTATCTGTTAGCCACTGCCACAGGGGCCTCCTAGGAGCGGCAGATTGACTACTGTAGGATCTGGTAGACTTAGAGTTGTGGATAGAAGGCATGTCCCACAGTCTGTGGCTCTTCTTAATTCTTTTGAGGCACTTTCAGAGTGCAGTGGTAAGATGGATGTAGGCTCAAGACACCATAGTTGAGGAACCACCATCACCTATGCCTAAAAAAGGTATGCAGGACTGCAACCAAGGACAAAAAGGAAAAGGTGGGACTTGATAAAAATCACCCAGCAACAATTGCCTTCTATCATAAGAGGTGTTGAGCTGGAGAGTAGTGGTTTGATGTCTCTACGAGCAGTAGCACCAGGAAGACAAGAGACGTATTCTCAATATCGTCAAACAAGCAAAGCAGGAAGGGGAAGTGGACGTTCTAGTCCATCTAGGGACAAATGACTTGGCTAGCAATGAGGTTTCTGAGATTAAGGAAGATTTGTGTTCTTGGGAGGTGAAATACAGCAGATTTCGTCCACTGTGTCATTCTCTGAAGTTCTGCCTGTGCATAACATTCAGGATAGGCAGATGCGCACTAGGGAATTTAATTTGTGGCTTCAGGAATGGTACCGGGAGCAAGGATTTGGGTTTGTGTCCCATGATAGCTCTAATTGGAGCAGAAAGGAACTGTATAAAAAAGATGGTTTGCATCTTACTCATGTTCTCAGTGACAGGTTCAAAAAGGTTTCACAAAAGGAATATTTAAACTAGGGGGGGGGGGGAACAAAAGGGTAAAAAAACCAAAAACCAATCTGCCCGATTGTCCCCCAAAACTAAATCAGAGGGTGCAAGCAACATGCGGGGTAAAAAATGACAAGCACAGAGTCGTGTCTATAAATGCTTGCAGTTTAGTCAATAAAATCAATGAACTGGAGGCAATGATGGCAGCTGCAAAAGTAGATTTAGTGGTGGTTACTGAGACATGGTTCAGTGAGAAAAATAACTGGGACATAATACCGGGGTACTCTTTATATAGAAAAAGACAGCGAAGGTAGGAAAGGAGGAGGAGTGGCCCTGTATGTGAAAAACATCAAAACGAAACAAATAAAAGTGAGCGAGGTGAACATAGCGTAACCCAAACTGAGTCTAACATTTGGCAATCATACAGTAGCTCGTGTAGGTGTGACTTATAGACCCCCTGGACAAGTATAAGAGCTAGATAATCTGCTGTTTGAGGAAATTGCCATTTTGGCTATGAAGGGGGAAGTTATGATCATGGGGGACTTTAATCTTCCTGATGTGAACTGGAAAACCAAAATAGCTGGGTGCACCAGGAGTACAAATATTCTAAACTCCCTACTGGGATTATCGCTAACACAAGTAGTTGAGGAGCAGACCCGTAAAAAGAGGCCATATTGGATTTAATGCTCACAAATGGAGGTTTGGTATCAAACGTTGTAGGTGAAAATTTGGGATCTAGTGATCACCAGTCAGTGTGGTTTAATATAAGAACAGGGATGGAGCCGCACCACACAAAAACAAAAGTTTTAGACTTTAAAAAAACAGATTTTTCTAAAATGAGACTTTGTGTGAAGGAGTCATTATCAGACTGGAGGAGTTTAAAAGGGAGTCCAGGAGAAATGGGATTATTTAAAGGAAGCATTATTGAAGGCCACAGGCAATTGCATTCGGCTTGTTAGCAAAAACAAAAAAGGGAAGAAACCACTGTGGTACTCTGCAGAAGTGGCCAAAATAGTGAAGAACAAAAGATAGCATTCAATAATTATAAAAAAAACACAGGCAAACCTATAAAATTAGGCAGAAAGAGGCAAAACAATTTATAAGGGCTTCCAAAGCACACGTAGAAGAGAAAATAGCTCAGTAAAAAAAAGGGGACAAAACATTTTTTAGATACATAAACGAGAAAAGAAAAGTAAAACAAGGATTAGTTAGATTAAAAACAAAGGAAGGAAGGTATGTAGAAGAGGATAAAAGTCTCGCTGACTGCCTCAATGAATATATTTTGAATAGTTTTGTTCAGTCTTTGCAGAAGAAAAGGAAGGAAAGGGACCTCAGGAGGAAACACTAACGAGACATTTACATAGGAGTTTACAGAGGAGGAGGTTCTACAGCAGCTGTCTAAAGTAAAGACAAATAAGTCAATGGGGCCTGATGGGATCCACCCCAAGTTATTAAAAGAGCTCAGTGATGTAATAGCAAAACCGTTAACGGGAGTCGTCCCAGAAGACTGGAAATTAGCAAATGTTGTGCCCATTTACAAGAAGGGTAGTAGGGAAGAATCGGGGGACTATAGGCCAGTTAGTCTTACGTGAGTAGTGGGGAAATTAATGGAAACCATGTTAAAAGGAAAGGATTATTGAACATCTAAAAACACATAGATTACAAGATCAGAAACAACGTGGGTTTACTGGAGATCATGCCAAACTAATTGAATTTTTTGATTGGGCAACAAAAATAAGACACAGGTGGTGCAGTAGACATTGCTTATTTAGATTTCAGTAAGGCTTTTGATACTGTTCCGCATAGAAGGCTTATCAATAAATTGCAATCTTTGAGCTCGGATTCCAATATTGTTGAATGGATTAGGCAGTGGCTGAGTAACAGGCAACAGAGGGTTGTGGTAAATGGAGTTTATTCGGCGCAAGGTTACCAGTGGGGTACCTCAGGGGTCAGTACTTGGACCCATTCTCTTTAATATTTTTATTAGTGATATTGCAGAAGGTATTAATGGAAAAGTATGTCTTTTTGCTGATGACACAAAGATTTGCAACAGGGTTGACGTTCCTGGAGGGATCAGCCAAATGACAAATGATTTAGGTAAACAAAAAAAAAAAAAAATGGTCGGACCTGTGGCAATTGAGCTTTAATGTGGATAAGTGCAAGATAATGCACATGGGGCGTAAAAACCCAAGGGCTGAATATAGAATATTTGATACAGTCCTAACCTCAACATCTGAGGAAAGGGATTTAGGGGTTATTATTTTAGAGGCTCTAAGGGTAAGTAGTCAATGTAATAGAGCAGCAGGAAATGCTGGCAGAATGCTTGGTTGTGTAGGGAGAGGTATTAGCAGTAGGAAAAGGAAAGTGCTCATGCCACTGTACAGAGCACTGGTGAGACCTCACTTGGAGTACTGTGTGCAGTACTGGAGACCGTATCTCCAGAAGGATATAGACACCTTAGAGAGAGTTCAGAGAAGGGCTACTAAAATGGTGTACGGCTTGAAGAAAAGTTACCAGGAAAGGCTTAATGATCTTAACATGTACAGCTTGGAAAAAAGACGAGACAGGAGATAATATGATAGAAACATTTAAATACGTAAAGGGAATCCACAAGGTAGAGGAAGGGAGTATATTTAAACGGAAACAAA
Organism: Leptobrachium leishanense; assembly: GCA_009667805.1. Classification (NCBI taxonomy): domain Eukaryota; kingdom Metazoa; phylum Chordata; class Amphibia; order Anura; family Megophryidae; genus Leptobrachium; species Leptobrachium leishanense. The sequence continues at coordinate 59,045,932 of CM019067.1, forward strand.
GTAGCAAAACAAGAGGACATAGTCTTAGATTAGAGGGGCAAAGGTTTAAAAGTAACATCAGAAAGCATTATTTTACGGAGAGGGTGGTGGATACATGGAACAGCCTTCCAGTTGAAGTGGTAGAGGCCAAAATAGTGATTGAATTTAAGCAGGCATGGGATAGGCATAAGGCTATCCTAAACAAAAGATAAATCCAGGTTAAGTATCCATGTAATTGGGCAGACTAGATGGGCCGAAAAGTTCTTATCTGCCGGCATTTTTCTATGTTTCTATTAACAGCTTCAGCTTTAATTACCTCCTGTATGCGGATACTCAGATCTATCTCAAACACCCCGGATCTGTCCTTCCCCAAAAAAAGTGACTGTTTATTTGGCATTTCCTCCTGCATGGCCTCTCACCACCTAAAGATTAACATGAAGACTGAGCTCCTACCACTTCCACCATCATTGGTCGATTGTATCACCATCTCCCCATCAAACGAGGTTCGCTGTCTGAGTTACACTTAACTCTGCTCTTTCCCCCACATCGTCTCTTTTCTCCTCCTGCCGCTACCAACTACTTAATATTTCCAGAATTCGACCATTTCTTACCGCTGACTCCACAAAGCAACTCATCCACGGCCTTGTACGCTCCTAGCTGGCCTCCCGCCCACGATCCATTCTGAAGGCCTCTGCCAGGCTCATCCACCGCTGTCTCTGCGAGTCCCATCACTGTAGAATTAAATTCAAAATCCTTACCCTGATCTACAAAACTCTAGACCTCACTAATCACCAAACAGTGACCTGCGCCTAGCTTCCCCATGATAGACTGCAGGATTTCACGCACAGCCCCCATCCTATGGAACGCTCTGCCCTCGTACTGTCAGACCTTCCATTGGTTTCTCTTCCTTAAGACATTCCTATTCAGGCAAGTCTACCACCCGACTCACTGATACTCTCACCTTGCAGTCCTCTCCCTGTTTCCACCGCCAACACTTCTAGATTGTAAATTCCCACGGGAATAAGTCCCTAGTTTCCTCCTGTACTGCTTTGTGAAACTGTTCAGTCTTAATGTATCGTAACCCTGTATATATTGTGCCCATTGTTCAGCGCTGCGAAATATGCTGGCGCTGTATAAAGAATAAAAATGAAAAACACTCCCTTTCATTTCATACCATGGTTAACTTCTACAAGTGTCCCTGAAAGACTTTTTATTCAAAAACACATGTGCACAGGAAGAGAGGAACAAAGTATAATGCAATGCAAATTCAGAAAGTGGTACTTTATTACAAAAGCACTCTAGGTAACAGTTTTTGTACACGCCTATACAGTTTTACAGTCAGTGCTGGCCAAGGTGCTTTAACAAAGGCTTGAAGCAGTATTGCTATTGTTCTGACCCCCTTTGTTCTATTATGTATTTTTTGACCTATGGCTTTAAATAAAGTCTAGAAAATGACAAAAAAAAATAAAAAAAAAATTGCATCTGTATTTATGGATGGGAAACGCTATACCACTGAGCAGGTTTCAAATGTCAACAAGTTCCCTACATTCAGGTAAGGACAGAGGAAACGTACCTACAACTTCTAGAATACGTACAATGCAGCCAATCTTAGAATAGTTTACACCATGGCATTCGTTGGGTTTTCCTAATGCAAAACAGCTTTATGCCAGGGAGCATGATTGGGACTATGGAGACCAAGTGGCTGGACCTTGAGGACATTAAGTGAAAGCTGAAGGATGAATTTACAGGCTTCTAGACTGCATAATTCTCAAGTTTAAAAAAAAAAAAAAAACACCACCACTAAACAGGATGTTAAACCTTCGCCTTTAGGACAAAACCGTATTAAAAGACGTTTCGAAATAAGATATGTTGTAGTGTAAAAGCTGCATAACTTGCAATGCATGTCAGTTTCAAGCTCTCTGGTATGACAGGGCTTTAGAATATAAAACGTTATGCTTCTTATAAATAAAAAAATAAATCCCAAACCAATTAGCCTTGACAGCCTGATGGAACATTTGGGTCAATCATGCAGAGCCCACACAATCCATGCTCCCCAAAAACATGACAGTATTCAGAAGATTTCTGGGGTCTCTTAACTTTACCTTCAGTCAAAGCTATGGCATTCACTCGGATCACTTTGGAAGCCTGAAAGCTAAGGTTACTGCTCCTGATTTTGACATGCGCCGATTACATGAGAGTTAAACTGAACTATAATAATGGTAATATCATCCCTATACATGCGAGCCAATTCTTCTGGAAGACTAAGCATCTTTGACAGTCGTTCATGATCAACAGCTCCAAACTCATTGTTGCCCACCGCGTGCCGTATCAGGTGGGTGGCGGCATTTTGATCTTCAAAAGCTGAAGATATTCTGGCTCTTCTCTCCATAAGGAGTCCTTGCATCTGTCCCAAGGTGACCTTATATCCTCCTACCGCTATAGGTTGCTGATGGTGAACACCAGTCAGATATTCTCCGACTATTTTCACCACTTCCTGTCTGTGCATGGTTTCCCACAGTCCATCTGTAGCCAATATAAGAAACTTGTCCTTGGGCCTCAACCTGTGGTGTATGACCTCCGGCTTGGCCGTTAAGTAAGGTGGAGTGTGGTAGTTGGGTGGGATGAATTTTGTGTATTCGTTGTCGTTTAACTGATCTGGGCCTGACTCCACAACTCTTTTCTGGAGGTCAATACTCCATTTGAATTTGACATCTCCGAAGGCTCTGAAAGGCATCAGAAGTCCAAGCAGCCGGTCTTGTTTGACCACGCTTTTCTCCTCTTTCGGATGTTTGGATTTGATTCGTCTGATTTCAGATTCATTCTGGGCATTGTGATCGTTAGACATGGTCACTGCTGTCCAAGAACCATCTTCCTCCTGTACACCAAGCAAAGCTCTGCTGTCACCTGTGTTGGCCACATGCAAGTCTACACCATCCACATGCGCCACGCAAGCCGTAGCTCCTGAGAAGGCCACGCGCAAGACCCAGTAATTCAGAAAGGAGTTTGGATCTCCTACTTGGGCCTCAAGAGACAAGTCATTATCGAGCCTTTTGAAAGCATTAACTAGGGCTTCCTTGACATCAGCAGTCTCCCCCGTATTCAAGTCGATCAGCTCCTGCCAATAGGTCCTTAAACTGTTAAAATATAGTTTGGAAGCCTCTTTACTGAAGTAATCGTTTGGATGCTTGTGCCACTGAAGTATGGGCAACAGTGCTCTACCGCTTTCCACCGCATTCTCGATCTCAAGGAGGGTCTCCTGAGGTAGCAATGAAACAGCAATATAATAAAACAGTCTTTCGCTGACGGCTTGGGCACATGCACAGCCAGCGTGGCCGTCAAACACACCAAGCAGCATCCCCCTGGTCTGCAGGCACGTGGCCGCACTTCTGCGGTCTTCAATCGGAGCATTGGCCGGCAACTGGTTGCTATCAAAGCCAAGGATCGAACTTATATTCTTTCCGTCAAACTCCGGAACTTTGAAGCTGTATTCGTTGGCCTTCAGAATGCTGTTGACCTGCGGCGGAGTCAGGTAAAACCTCTGCGGAGTAGTAACATATTTTCTCATTTGGATACATTGGTCTTTGGGGTGGTGAAAAGTCGAAGCAAACTTTTTTCCAGATCCATGCACGAAAGGATGGGGGAGATGCAGGCTTGGCAGGCAGCAAAGATGCTTATGGTGGCAGTAACACACAGAGCGGCATATCCTTCCAAGATCGCAGTGTCTTATCAAAGGGAAGAGGAGTTGAGATGGTACAGACATTGCATCAAAAAGGAACGATGGGTAACAGCTTCTGTCTGGGATACCTGCAGGGCCAATGGAGAGTGAAAGACATTAAATGTTGCAAAGTGTTGCATAACCAGTCAAGTTTTACGGATATAGAAAATGAAGATGAGAAAGAATAGCAACAAGGTGATCCAATATACTGATCCTACAGGAGCTTACAAACATGAGAAACTTGTCATCCATCAACAGCTGTGGGTCTTAAGAGGAGGAGGGAAAAATCCCCCCCCCCCCCAAAAAAAAAAAAAAAAAAAAAAAAACACCCCTCAGATATATAAATCACTTAAGGCTAGGGTCAGACGAACGCATTTTCGCGTTGTCTGTGAAAAAGTGCGTTCGAACGAATGGACGCATTTTTTCACGGAGTACGCGATAGCGGTCATACGATGCGCATTTGCATCCGTGATTTTGTACGGATCATCAATAAAACACTTTGTGCATCTGGACGTTATGTTGGCCGGACATTAGCAGTGTCTGACATCTCCAATTCACGCACACACGCCTCTAGCGGACGCAGCGCACTCTGTACAACCGTACTAGAGGTTTTACGTTCGACAAAATGCGTTAGTTTTCCACCTGCGTTGCGCAGCCGGACTTTTGTGCGACCGTACTTCGTATATTGGCCGTCATTGCCTGGCACTTGCTGCTACTACGGCCGTGATTAAGTGCGCCTGCACGCGCGTTCGCACTGCGCTCGTCTGACCCTAGCCTAAAGCGTCACATAGGAACTTAGAGTAATATGACACCCTACACACAATACACCAACAAGTAGCAAATAGTAACTAAACAGTACAAAAATAAGTAACAGAGCTACCTTGAACACCATTTGTTTCTGCAGGCTGCAATATTGACAAGACATTATTTCATGGTTTGATTTTAGGATTTCTATGTTAGCAAGCAAAAAAAAAAAATTCTGAAATTGCTGTAAGCAAACGCTGTAAGCAAACGCTCCCTTAAAACATTCCTATTTAGGGAAGCCTACCACCCAACTCACTGACGCAACCATCAATCACTCTCACCTTACAGTCCTCTCCTCCTGTTTCCAACCCCAACCCTCCTAGATTGTGAGTTCCTACGGGAATAGGGCCCTCATCTCCTCCTGTACTGTTTGTCAAATGTTGTTCAATGTATTGTAACCCTGTCTGTACTGTGCTTATTGTACAGCGCTGCGGAATATGCTGGCGCTTTATAAATAAATAATAATAATAATAATAATAAGCATCGAATCCTCCATAGATCAGCGAGGGTAGTACTTGACGCAATTCTGAATCCATACACCATTTATTGTTCATTGTTCATTTTACTAGAATGGTCGTTCTACAGTACATTTAGATTATTCCCATTTTTTATATTCTAGGTCACTTTGCGTACGTGATTCAATACGCATCTATCAAAGCACTTTGTAACTTTTGGTTGCTTAGTGGTTCTGCTCATGAGCAAATGTGACTTTTTAGGCCACATGAGGGCGAGATAACACCTAGCTCTCACAAGACACAACATTGAATCTATAGTAGAATTGAGGGACAGAAGGACAGCTCAGAAGACGGGCAAAAAGACCGGATCGATTACAGGAATTTAGGAGCCAGGGACTTCCTGACACACACTCATCCAAGCCCTTATCTCCCGCCTTGACTACTGTAACCTCCTCATCTCTGGCCTTAAAGATTCCAGATTCTCCCTCCTCTGCAGTCTGTTATGAACGCCTGTGTCAGACTCATTCACCTCACCACCCCCCTTTTGTCAATCTCTACACTGGATCCCTGACTCCTATAGAATCCATTTCAAAATACCGCTGCTCACATACAAAGCTCTCCATAATCGCGCCCCTGCCTACATCTCCTCCCGACCACTTAGCTCGGCCAATGATCTGATGTTATCGTCTCCTCGTACCTGAACCTCCACTCTCGCCTTCAAGACTTCTCCTGAGCTGCCCCCTTTTCTATTGTTCTGTGTTTAACATGTATTTTTGTTATTCTGTCTCACACATTGTACAGCGCTACGGAACTTGTTAACTGGATTTTAAAGCAGACGTTAAACCAAAATTTTAAACAGACCTTTTATTCATTCAATACATTCAGACGGTAACAGACGTTGGGCTGAGGAGGGCTCAGCAGCACTGGCTATATAGAGCAGGGATAGGTCAGAGATACCATTCCCGATATTAATTTCACTGAACCAATAACATTTCCTCTAACTGGAGAACAAAAACTGACTATGGATTTGTGCAGGTGTTTTAGAAACCCCCAACCTTGTGTATGTTAATTCACCCTTTTGCTTTCCAAGCCATACAATGTACTATAACATCTAATGACACCGTACAATATGTATATCTAGCACAAACAGGCCTAAAAAGGTATAGATTCTAACCAAAACATATATATCCAATTTGGACTGTATTGGCCCAAGAGGAAAGGGGGTGGGTGTCCTGCAACAGGCAGAGCCTTAGGCTAGGGTCAGACGAACGCAGTGCGAACGCGCGTGCAGCCGCACTTTATCATGGCCGCACTAGCAGCAAATGACAGCCAATGACGGGAAATGTACGAAGTACGGCCACACTAAAGTGTGGCCGCACAACGCAAGCGGCAAACAAACGCATTTTTTTTCGAGAACATGATACCGCTAGTACTGACGTACAGAGTGCGCTGCGTCCGCATAGCGGCGTGTCTGCCTGATTAGGAGACGTCAGACGCTGCTCATGTCCGGCCAACATAACGTCCAGACGCAAGAGGGGTTTTATTGGTGATCCGTACAAAATCACGGACAAAAATGCGCATCGTATGACCGCTATCTCGTATTCTGTGAAAAAATACGTCCATTCGTTCAAACGTACTTTTTCACGGACGACGCAAATAAGTGTTGGTCTGACCCTAGCCTTAAACGCATTCTGATCAGAGGGCAATCTGCCCGTCACACCACTCGCATATCAATAATGTGGTTTGAAGTGAGAAGCTTTCATAGTAAGGCACATCACGTCTCCCCTGCACTAGTCCTCTGGGTTGGAAGTGAAGCCGGTGGCTCGCATGCAGCTTATGTTGAGTCAGAGTCTTGGGATCACAGAAATTCTAGATTCAAGTGCGGGAACAGCCTTCTGTAAAGGTCAGCATACTCTACTGGGATATAAATACTTCAACAGCAGCAGCAGCAGGCCCTGCTAAAACCAGCTCCTGCACAGAAACGCAGACCAAGGCGGACAGATCATCTACTGGATGTGGAGGGGGAAAATAGAGTGTATGAAACCCATCCAGAGCTTACAAGTAGATCCAGATGTTTGGCACGAGCCATTTAGTAAAGTCTAGGTATATATGAGAGTGCAGAGAAGATCTGGGACAGAAACCCTCACATACACCATGCGAATGGATTCTTACAATTCTGCAAGCAGGATTTATTAGATATATTCGATTGGACTTAATGTGCAGGCGAGGAGGAGGGGGGGGGGGGGGGAGGTCTGACGGCGAGCTTTCTATGGAAGAGCCAACCTCCTAGAAAGGGATGAAGCAGGTTTAAACCGTGGGAGGGGGAAGAAACCAACAATCCAGCTATAAAGCGGCTGCTTTAAGCAAAACTACGCAGCGGTCAGGGTGAAATGTTCATTAAGCGCATGGACCGGCATCAAACTGACCTTAAGCAAGTTCGCCGATAAAAGCTCCGATTTCAGGGCTTGTGTGCTTCTTGCCGTGGAGATTCAAGCTATGCACAAACCCTGGAAACAAAAGCGAATCTGTTCTACGATCAAATGCCGAGAGCTCGGTATATAATTGCAAATTAGATTATGTGCGATGGTTCCTCATCTCAAATTTAACATATGGTTCGGCGAGCCTGCCTAGAGTTGCAGGAGCAAAGCAATAAAATAAAAACCACGTCTATGTGCGCCTTATCAGCAACACGCAGACGAACACATCAAGCCGTCCATAAACCCTCAGCCACGATTAGCTAAATAAAAGCTGACTTTACCCACTCGGTTATTCACCTATGCAGTGTAAGGCCAGCGTCAGACGAGCGTTTTTTTCAGAGCGGAATGAACATCCGTGAGACTGGACGTTCCTTCCACTGACGCCCGTCTGGTCACCTCGCTGAGAGCAGTTAGTGCGCTCAGCGTTGCAAGGCTCCATCCTCCTATGAAGGATCGCGCTTTGCAGCCACGTTAACGCGTGTCGTAGCGCTTCGACAGGGAGGCTTTCAGCACGTCCACTATAGCACACGCTACAGTGTGTGGCTGGCCCTGTCAAAGCATCACAACACTGCAACGGACGCCAAGTGGCACGTCAGTATGGGCGCACGTATTCTGATCCCGGCCTAAGAAGGCAGGATCTGCATGGTGTCTGGGCTCTATTAGGGAGCAAGCCGTCTCTACAGCAGGGGCCAGCAACCTCAGATGTGTTGGAACTACATCTCCCATGATGCTTAGCCACTCATCTGGAGGGCCAAGGTTGCTGACCCCTCATCTACAGCACTTGAATTCCCACTGCTGCTGTGCATCATCCCGACTCAAAACCCAAAGACCAGACACCACTACCATCTCTGGAGGCAGGACTGGAATCAAGTCCAGCAGTGGCCTTTAACCCCTTACGGACCAAGGGTCTTTAAAGTCAATGCATTTATGACGTAACAGTTACCAGTTAAACCAGTACAGGTTTTTTATTTTTTTCATTGCCAATACCGAGATCACCAGTTACCATACGCAGGATATCTAGTCCAGAACTTCCCATTTTTCTGAAAGAAAAACACTGGAAAAAGATTTCAGAAAAATGAAAATAACATCCTAATCAAAAAAGGGCTTTATCCCACATTTAAATATTAAAATCACACATCCGATGTAGCAAATTACTTTTGGTAATGCTTTGTAGTGCAAGGGTTAAAAAACTACTCTGTAGAGGTGTTGCAGGGGACAAAATACTGACTTTTCAATTTCACAACTGTCAGCAATTCTCACAAAATATCCAGATTGTAACTACCCCAAATTGTATTAAAATAAAAAAAATAAAAAAAAACGCCACGCAACAACCACACGTTTGAAATGGTAGAGCTTAGAAAGATTTTACATTCCAGTTCATAAAAACATTTTGTTGGAAGGCAGACATACAAATACCTTTTCACAGTATTTAGTAAGCCAGCTTAGAGGCAATACTTACCCGGAGTTAATCCACTATGTCGAGAACTGGGAAAAATAAAGGATATTTGGGTTTTCCACATCAACTGTTTTACCTGAAGTTACAGAACTTCACGGTTACTTCCTTTATAATAATAGCCATTAAAACGTGTATGCGGCATTACCCCGTATGCCTGAACAGTCCAATAAAATGTTTCGGGATGAGCAAACACAGGGTTATTCAAAGAGAATCAAGAAGTCACCACAAGTTCGGTGACTTTTCGTTCTCTTCAATTCGGCGCGATTTGGCAATCCCATTTCGGCGACCCTGCGGTGTATTCAGGGAAAACTCGCCGCAAACCCGCCGAAAAACTCACCGAAACCCGCAAAAACATCTGGATTAACCCAGAACACACCAGAAGAACCCGAGCAGGAGCCGATCACAGCGCAGAGCAGCCACCGGAAAAACCCGACACCGCAGACGAATGGAGGAGTGCGGGAAAAAAAAAAAAAACACAGTACGCTTGAATGTTTGAAAAGTGAAACGCTGTATGCAAAGAAACTACCGAACGAAAATGGCTGAAACTTACATATAAGATCCAATGAATGATTATAAAAAGGGCTGTTACAGAAAAAAGAAAAAAAAACAATTTAAAAAGTTTGCAAAAAAATCCCCAAATCTATAAATAAACTTTTTACTGCAGATTATAAATCAATGGTTTATTAGATATTGGATTAAAACAGGAATATTTTTACCATTGAAGCCTATGGGATTCTCCTGAATAAACCTGTTGAATTAAACCACCGAACAGCAGGGCATTTCGGCAATTTTTTCACTGCTGGTTTTTGTTCTCTGAATAGACAAAGCATTGCTTCTCTATGGGGATTTCACTGCCCTCGAACAGGTACCGTATGTGCAGGCATGCTCTCTGAATAGCCGAATGGCCAGGAAAGGTAACTGAACGCTGAATTTCTGCATTCGGTTACCTTTCGCCAGCAATTCGGATCTATTTGAATAACCCTGATAGAACAGTAAGAGACAAGCTTGCCAAAGCTGCCTTATCCCTAGTTTAGTTTAGTTTATTGAGCATTATTATTTTGTAATTGAGTGACACATCATTATGGTGCCAAGAAAAAAAAAAAAAACAAGCTAGACGGGTCAGGAACACTTGCCTTGCTTGAAAAGTGCTGTGACAGAAATGAGACATTTAAAAAAAAATAATAATAAAAAAAAAAATCTGCCCCTACAGCAAGGGTCAGCAACTTGGCCCTCCAGATGTTCAGGAATTACATTTGCCAAGATGCGCAACCCCTTATTAGCCCGGCTCAATAAAATGGGAAATGTAGTTCCAAACCTTCTGGAGGGCCAAGATAGCCGACCCCTGCCCTAAACAATCCTCTGACAGGGGGACTGGAAACCGCCAGTTATTACAGGAGAGCGCAGTTACTTGAAAAGAATCACCTTGGAGCAAAGCCAACCAGAAGACCGTACCTGGAACAGACACTGAATCATATGGAACCATTAAAACGACAGCGAGGATAGGTGTCACGACACAGATCAGCCGTATTACTCCAAAACAGAACCTGACCTATACTGGTGTTTTTTGGAGAGAGGGTGACCGGTACATACAGACACACTTTGGGCGTAGAGTAACCGAGAGATAACTCCCTGGAGGTGGCATGACGGCCTGATCTTAACGCCTTGTGCTCCAGTAGCTCCTTAATATGATTTTACCCCAGTTACTGTACATTATTAATTCTCCAATGCTGACAGATTCACGTGGAAACCATTGCAAACAAGTTGATGGCGTTTGCTTCCAGCTACAAGCTCAGCTTAATGAGCAGATTGCCCCAAATCGGATTGAGACGCGCGACAGCGCTCCTAAACAGACAGTAATTAAACAGAGCTGCTGCCTTTTATCTTTGTAGCAAATGAAGTTAAGATTGTAAGCGGCCTCTATAAAAAGGGGGGCTCCTAATGAGGAGCTCCGAAAGCAAATCAACGCTGTTATTAAATATTCTAAGGTGAAAAAGGTGGAGGAGACAGTATTTACGCACTTGTTTGTCTATCTGCCCAGGTAACCGAACGTGCAAGGAGCAACTCCACATTGTAGCACTCATGGGGTGTCCACTTTAAGCCCGATACAATCAATAACACTCATGATGTTTATCCCCTTCACTGCTGAGCCATTTCACGTCTTAAAAAAAAACACATTTTTCTTTTCTGTATTATTGTTATTTTTTTCCTTTACTTTAAACATGGTCAGGTTTGGTTTCATTGGAAAGGCCATGCTCTGGCCTTTCTAAGGATACCAAATATGACCCTGCTAGCTGAAAACAGTCTGTCGATATCTGGGTTCAAAAGGAACACTTATCTCCACCCCTATCTTTCCTTAGGAGTCAATAAGGACGTTCCCCACACGTCCTCAGCAGTGAAAGGGTTAAGAATTGCAAAGTATCAGGAGACTTTCTACTGAAACCACTTATCGCTGGATTCGCCCAGCTGCCCCTGTGCACCCCTCCCCCACTCTTATTCTACTACTGGCGAAAAAACAGCCTGTACCCTCTGTGCGCCTGTTTGTACAGCACAGGATAGGAATGTAAGTTACTTTGGGACAAAGGGTCCTCTCCACCTCATTTGTCGCATTACCCTAGCGGCGCCTATTGTAATAGTTGTACTGCGCTGCAGAATTTGTTGGTGCAATTTGAATTAATAGTTTATGATGGACCCGCTTTATAGCGACCCTCGGAGACAGGGATATGTACCCTGTGTCTACATGCACTAAGGCCCCGTTAGCACCTGCGATTTTATTGTGCGGATTTGCGACAACGCGCTATGTCGCTTCTCCAATGGAGCTGTTCACATCTTGCCGCACGACGTCGCATGTCGCGGTAGCATGTCGCTGGTACATGACCCTTTTTTTGCGTTGGTGCTTTGCAAAATCACGCAAAACCGCGACATCATTGCTCTATGTCACAAATATGAATATCAGGCGAATGATGGGAAGCGCAGGAAAGAGACCAAGAAATTAAGCTTTTTTTGAGCAGGCAGGAAAAATAAATAAAAAATTCCCAATACAGGTTAATGGCCAACACAGTCACCCTGGTCATCAATGCAGGAACACGCAGCACCCCATGGCAGATATAGTGGGTTATCTCCAGGTTACCAGTGTTTAAGGCTGGCGGCACACAAGCGTTCAGTGCGTCCGGTACGGATGCATTATTTTGACGGCAGATGTGTGTACCTCGTCCGCCATGGACGCACATTTTGACAGGAGATTGTGTTCAACAGACCATCAGTAATGCCATCGGCCGATGCTTCAGCGTGCCGGCCTTCTATCATAAATATTTACACCCACAAGAAGCAGCACGTCGTTCCTGCGGGACGCCTATCTTTTTCACGTCCATGCCATTTTTGCGTCCAGAGCAATACGCGAATGCCGTGTGTGAACAAGTGCGCAGGTGCATCGTGTGGTGTTCTTTATTGACTCAATTAAAAAGCTATGACAGACGGACGCAAAAAAAATCCGCTTGTGTGCCGCCAGCCTTAGTGGACCAGCTCTGAAATGAAGCGCGCGGTTACCCTGACACTTTGTGAGCCATATTGGCAGATGATCACAGCACCATCCAGCAAACAGAAAGCACAGGACTTTGTGGCATTTCTTCTAAAAGACCAACAAGAACAGAATGGGGGGGGGGGGGATTATTCCCACACAAGAAAAAAAAAAAAAATTGATGCAAGAATAAAGAAATGTTAATTCTGCAGAATTGAGAGAAGAAAGTTATGGATCTAAAATAAAAAGGTATTCTCCAAGGAGGCACCAGCTCTGCCACTTCTGTTTGTCCGCGGTGCCCAATACAGGGGTAGACACATGCCGGGGCTCACAGCTTCATGCTCCTTGGCTATGGACACCAAGTATAGAGGGGCAAAGCGATTTGAGAGGGGGGTGGGGGAAACAATAGGGGGGGGGGGGAGAGGCAAAAACATAGGGGGAGAGGAAACAAGGTTAAAGTCAACACACGTGTTACTATAACAAAAATCATTACAGAGAAGGAAAAAAACACCCCATGGGACAGAATGTATGAGCAGCTTTTGATGGATTTCTAGCAGCCAGTGTCTTCCCGGCCCCTCCTGTGCCCCGCATTAATGGGATGCCTCTGACAGGACAAGAATGATCCCTCAATGTAGGGTAGAACTACAACTCCCATGATGCTTCAGGAATGGCAACCCATAGAATGCATTGAAAGGGAGATGCGATCCCATAAATAAACAGGGCACCATTAAAGCCCCTGTGAGAGCAGCCCCCCCACCAGACACGCCCCCGGGAGCAGTTACTGAAGGGGTTAAACACAAGCCATTAACCCCTGCATGCACATAGCGAGCTGCGACCCTCCCCCCCGCACAGAAGGCCCCGGCCCCCCCCCCTCACCGCGATGAGCGTGACGCGCATACATACCGATCGGCCTGGGCCCGCGGCACACACACATCCTCCTGTCACAACATGAGGCGAACATCCAGTCGCGGCGGCGGCCGCCCAGGCAGGAGAGACAGGGGGACAGCCCGACATGGGGCGGACACACAGACAGAGCGGAGAGGGGGAGGGAGGCTGTACCTGCAGTCACCGTCTGCTCCTCACAGACACACAACACACGCACCGCGTCCCGGCGCTACGCTGAGGAGAACCGAGCCCGCCCGTGACGTCACGCCGCGCCCACCCCAATCCTTCAGTGGCAGCCACCTCAGATTGGCACGCAGGGGTCAGATTCCTTCAACCACGCCCTTCCGCCCCGGCCAATAGCAGGCGGTTGAAAGTATCGGTAGGCTGCGCCCAGGACGGCACTGATTGGCTGCCACGGACAAGGCGCTGTTTCTTCCCCTGGCTTTGAAGCAAGGCGCTGGGAGACAGGCTGGGTGGGCGTGGCTGGTGTGTTGTGAACACGTGACAGACAGCGCTTTGTAGTAGTGGCCTAGTTACTATGGGTACCAGGATCTCTCCCACCATCCCTGCCCTCCATCGTGAGGGTGAGGGCAGCCCTGTCCCTGGTCAGGGACGTGCGTGGGTGGCCCTGCTGGTACAGCACCGCGGGGGCGCCCGAACAACATCCGCGACAAGATCCTCACCTGCAGGCAATGAAACCGCAGGTCCGCGCGGTGGAGTATGCTGTGAGGGGCCCCATAGTGCTGAGAGCCAGGGAGCTGGAGGGCAGTGTTACCCCATCACTGCCATGACGGAGTCCCATCCACACCTCCTGTGACCCATCCAAACAGCCCTGTCACCCGCATAACCCATCCATACAGCCCCGTCACCCGCATAACCCATCCATACAGCCCTGTCACCCGCATAACCCGTCCATACAGCCCCGTCACCCTTATAACCCGTCCATATAGCCCCGTCACCCTTATAACCCAACCATACAGCCCCGTCACCCGCATAACCCGTCCATACAGCCCCGTCACCTGCATAACCATCCATACAGCCCCGTCACCCGCATAACCCGTGCATACAGCCCCGTCACCCGCATAACCCGTCCATACAGCCCCGTCACCCGCATAACCCGTCCATACAGCCCCGTCACCCGCATAACCCATCCGTACAGCCCCATCACCTGCTTAACCCATCCGTACAGCCCCATCACCTGCTTAACCCATCCATACAGCCCCATCACCTGCTTAACCAATCCATACAGCCCTATCACCTGCTTAACCCGTCCATACAGCCCCATCACCTGCTTAACCCATCCATACAGCCCCATCACCTGCTTAACCCATCCATACAGCCCCATCATATAGGGCAGCCAATAAAGCATGTAAAAATGCGATTAGATGGGCTAAACTAGAAAATGAAAAATAAATAGTTAAAGAGAGCAGGACCAACCCTAAAGGTTCTTTAGGTACTTAAATTCTAAAAAACCCAAGAGTGAAAATGTAGGTTCACTAAAATCTGAGTCAGGGGTATTGTTAACTGAAGATCAGGATAAGGCAGAAGAAATTTTAAATGATTATTTTTCTTCAGTATTTATTATTATTATTCTTTATTTATAAAGCGACAGCATATTCCGCAGCGCTATTTATCAAAGAGAAACCTATAACAGGAGACATGCAATTCATTAATAAAAACTTACGAATACAAAGTGACTGACTCAGGACAAGGTTTTGCAGCAATTAAACAAAGTGAATGTGAATAAAGCCCCAGGGCCAAATGGAATTCACCCGTGAGTACTGGAGAAAGTTCAGCACTGTTGCTACTCTCCCTAGGCGTGATTGTCCTGTAAAGATGACTGCAAGAGCACAGCGCAGAATGCTTAATGAGGTAAAGAAGAATCCTAGAGTGTCAACTAAAGACTTACAGAAATCTCTGGCACATGCTAACTTTTTTGTTGACACATCTACAATAAGGAAAACCTTAAACAAGAATGGAGTACATGGGAGGACACCACGGAGGAAGCCATTGCTGTCCAAAAAGAATATTGCAGCACGTTTGAAGTTTGCAAAAGAGCACCTGGATGTTCCACAGCACTACTGGCAAAATATTCTGTGTACAGATGAAACCAAAATTGAGTTGTTGGGGAAAAAACACACAACACTATGTGTGGAGAAAAAAAGGCACAGCACACCAACATCAAAACCTCATCCCCACTGTAAAACATGGCGGAGGGAGCATCATGGTTTGGGGCTGCTTTGCTGCCTCAGGGCCTGGACCGATTGTTGTCATTGATGGAAAAATGAATTCCAGAGTTTATCAAGACATTTTGCAGGAAAACGTAAGACCATCTGTCCGCCAATTGAAGCAGAGGTTGGGTGATGCAACAGGACAATGACCCAAAGCATACAAGTAATTCAACAAAAGAATGGCTTCAACAAAACAAAATACACCTTCTGGAGTGGCCCAGTCAGAGTCTAACCTCAACCCGATTGAAATGCTGTGGTGTGACCTTGTCAGGGATTGTATCAAGGCCTACAGACAGACGTGGCCGCCCGTTTGGTGCACCAACCAGGACTTGAACCCATGACCTCTGGCACGCTAGCCTGGTTTGCTATCCAGTCTGCCACTGGACTTCAGCAATTGCTGTGTTTCCCTATAGCTGTGATGAACCTACGCTGGGATCACTCCTTCTGGACTAACACCTGCAGTGAGTGGGCAATCATCAAGCTCACCTGATGACACTTGCCAGCCTTTATAACCCAGCTTCCCTGTGACCTCAATGCTTTGATGTCCGTGTTCACTTAGCTTGTGGGAGTTTACCTGTTTGTGTCTTGGACTGCTACCTCGGCCTGCTCTACCGCTCAAGATCCTGTTCTGCCAGCCCCCGACCTCGGCTCTGACCGCGTTTCTGGATATCCCCTACTCTGTACCGCGTACCTGGATCTGCCCCCGTGCCAACTTCCACTACACAAGGCCCAGAACCCTACTGGGAACTTTGTGTAGTGAGGTTCTGCAAGGGTGTGCGCCTTCATCTGCATCCTGAGCTCCAACTCCTGGTAAGTTCCTGACAGACCTTAAGAGCGATTCACACCAGACATTCCAAGAATATTGCTACACTGAAACCGTTTTGTGAAGAGTGGTCCAAAATGACTCCAGATCGTTGTGCAGGTTTGATCTGCAACTACAGGAAACGTTTGGTTGAGGTTTTTTCTGCCAAAGGGTCAACCAGTTTATTTATTTATAAAGGATTTTACCAGGAAGGATACATTGAGATTTCTCAAGTCCGAAGGTTCACATACTTTTTCCACCCTGCACTGTGAATGTTTACAGGTTTTATGTTCAATGAAAACATGTTTGTTGTATTTTAAGCAGACTGTTTTTCAAATTGTTGTGACTTCTAAGATGTGCCCTGATATTCATCTGACCAATTCATGCAAAACTCCACGTAATCCCAAAGGTTTCACATACTTTTTCTTGCACCTGTATACAGGTCTCCCGCACAATTACCATACTGTGACCACACACTCCCCTCCACCTTCATGCAGCTCCTGCACGTTCAGGCTACAGCAGGGAATTTCCAGTCACATGACAGACTGGGACTTCCGGTTGTAGAAATTAAAGGGACAGTGCACATGGGCTGGGTGGTCACGCATAGTTCTGTCAGTGTGGCCAGGCCAGTGGCTAGAGATCCTGCGTAGTGATGAGCCGAACACCCCCATGTTCAGTTCGAACTCGAACAATTTCAAAAGTTCGAACACGAACCGAACGTAATGCAAGTCAATGGTACTCGACAGTTCGATTTTTAGAGTGCCCTCCAAGAGGGCATATATGCAAGATATTTGCCATAAAAGATGTATGGGGATCTGGGTAGTGCCCTGGGGGACAGGCAACAAGGACAAAACGTTTTTAAAGGAACAGCGAGTTTTCCATGAAATAAAGGTTAAGAATAAAAACACATAATTCCTTCAAATATCGTGCCTAGGAAGTCTCCATAACCTGCCTGTGAAGTGGCGGATTTGTAGGATGTATAGAAACATTTAAAAATAAGAAAATGACATTTCAAATGACAGTAAATGGTTTTCCTTTTAATCTATTCATAAACAACTGCTTGGGGCGGCAGCCCGTATGAAAAGAGACGTTTTAGGACACGCAGAACAAGTTTAGTGATTTTTTTTTTTTTGGCTAGACTATGGTGAAATTTATGCAGGCTCAGGGACGTCTTTAAGGGGGGCAAAAGGGGCAGTTGCCCCAGGCCCAGTCATAGTTGAGGGGCCCAAAGCAGGCTGCTTCGTTTGTGGGCTGCTGGGGCCGTTTTACAGTGGTGGCTCTGTTTTTTGTAGGCCCCAGGCTTCTATGGAAGCACTGCAGCCTTCCTAGGCCTGGTGGGCCCCCTCGGCTGTCACAGGGGGCGGGTCTAAACGGGAGGAAGCCAGAGGTTTCCTGACTGCATAGGCCTGGACACACCCTAATCAAAGGACCTCACATGGAGGCTGCAGCTCCTTGTGCAGACTCCACCCCCTCCTTCCACAGACAGAGCCATGAGCCTCCACGTGCTGCTTGAGTACAAAAAGGTATTTGAGGGGGGACCCTGGTATTTGGGAGGGGGGCCCTAGGAAAAACACAGGACAGGTCCTGCTAAAAAACTGGCTGCACATCACAATCTCCCTCCAGCTCTCAGCTAAGAGGCATCCTCTCCTTAATGCAGCAAGAGCTGTGCAGAGGCTGTGTGTAGCAATGATTGTGTGCACAGCCTAATACAGGGAGAAATTAAAACTCTGAGCTTGCAATCTGACTCTGGGTGCTGCAGAGGTTTGGGAGAAGGAGCTGCCCATGGTTTCAAGCAGGCAGCACTTATCTGTCAGTGATCTGAGGTGTGTTCAGTTCCTCAGCAGCTGCTGAATTGTTCCATTACAGATCAGTTTGCTGCAGCCGTCTCATTGAACGCTTTGGCTGTGAATATGGAAGCAAAAGGGCAGAGGATTGCTTGATGAAAGGTGCTGTGTCTGCAAAATCCACTTTTGTCCATTTTATTACATCTTTAGTGTTAATGTTTACCATGTTCCAATAAATATTTGCTGTTTTTCTCCACCAAACCTACAAACTGAACATTTCCTTATTGGATTATTTGCTCCGTGGAGGCGGCCATCTTTCGTACGTCACACTCAGCTAACCCCGCAGCACCTCTCTTCTGCATTACCAAAACCTCCCCCACTACACTCTTCCACAATACCTCAGAGGGGTTACGGTGTGAAGGCACTTGCTGCCACCAAAGGCACAATATTTGGGTCACTGACGCCTGTACCAGATTCATATCATTTTAATATTTGACCGCAGGGTCCAACCCTGCACTCTTCCACAATTCCACAGAGGGGTTACGGTGTGACGGCACTGTTGCCGACACCACTAAAGGCCCAATTTTAAAGCACCTATTGTTACTTTCCCCCAAAGCCTGCACAGGCCCGTCTTTAATATTGATTGGACCCTGGGCAAAAATTTTCTTGGGGGCCCCCCACGATAGCCCGCACTCCATGATTTTTTTCTCTCCACCCCCAACATCCAAAAAACCCCCCAAAACCAATACATCATGGACTTATATATTATAAGACTTATATATATTTACACACATACTATATACATAAACACATAATGTATAGACTGGACAAAAAGGAAATTCAGCATAACGCATAGCTTTTTCTTATTTTAATTTTCTCAGGTTTTACAAGAATGATACATTGAGATTTCTCTGGTTTTACAAGAAGGTAAGTAGTCAATGTAATAGAGCAGCAGGAAATGCTAGCAGAATGCTTGGTTGTGTAGGGAGAGGTATTAGCAGTAGGAAAAGGGAAGAGCTCATGCCACTGTACAGAGCACTGGTGAGACCTCACTTGGAGTACTGTGTGCAGTACTGGAGACCGTATCTCCAGAAGGATATAGACATCTTAGAGAGAGTTCAGAGAAGGGCTACTAAAACGGTGTACGGCTTGAAGGAGAAAAGTTACCAGGAAAGGCTTAATGATCTTAACATGTACAGCTTGGAAAAAAGACGAGACAGAGGAGATATGATAGAAACATTTAAATACGTAAAGGGAATCCACAAGGTAGAGGAAGGGAGTATATTTAAACGGAAACAAAGTAGCAAAACAAGAGGACTAACAGGGTTATCCAAAGAGATTCGAAAAGTCACCGCACGTTAGGTGACTTTTCATTCTCTTCAATTCGGTTCCTTTTGCCGATTGCATTTCGGTGACCCTGCGGTGTATTCAGCAAACACCACAGGGTCCCCGAATTGCAGGGAAAAGCTGCCGCAAACCTGACGAAAACTAACCGAATGCACGCTGAAAACAAGCAAAAACATCTGGATTAACCTTCGAAGGAGCCGAAGCAGCTGTGACGTAGAGGAGGCAGTGAATAAATTAGAAAAACCATTTGTATGAATCTCGGAAAAAGAAACGCTGTTTGCAAAGAAACTACTGAGCGAAAATGTCTGAAATTTTCACAGGAGGTCCAGGGAATGATAATAAAGAGGGCTGTTACAAAAAAAATAAGTAAACTGAAAAAAAAAAAAAAAAAAAATCTGAAAAATTCTTAAAGTATCCTAAAAAATCTATAAATAAAGAGACTTTTTGCTGCAGAATTTTATAATGAATGGTTTATTAGATATTGAATTAAAACGGGAATATTTTTAACATTGAAGCCTATGGGATTCTCCTGAATAAATTTGCCGAATTAAACCACCGAATGGCAGGGCATTTCGGGAACCTTTCACTGCTGGTTTGTGTTCTCTGAATAGCCGAAGCAGTGCTTTTTCATGGGGATTTCTCTGCCCTCGAACAGGGACCGAACAGGCACCGTATGTGCAGGCAATTCGCCAGGATTTGGCGAATTGCCTGCTCTCTGGATAGCCGAATGTCCAGGAAAGGTAACCGAACGCTGATTTTCAGCATTCGGTTACCTTTCTCAAGCAATTCGGATCTCTTTGGATAACCCTGTATGTCTTAGAGGGGCAAAGGTTTAAAAGTAACATCAGGAAGCATTATTTTACTGAGAGGGTGCTGGATACATGGAACAGTCTTCCAGTTGAAGTGGTTGAGGCCAAAACAGTAATTGAATTTAAGCAAGCATGGGTTAGGCATAAGGCTATCCTAAACAAAAGATAAATCCAGGTAAAGTATCCATGTAATTGGGCAGACTAGATGGGCCGAAAGGTTCTTATCTGCTGACATTTTTCTATGTTTCTAAGGATACATTGAGATTTCTCTGGTTTTACAAGAAGGATACATTGAGATGGGAATGATATAAAAAATTACAGTATCAGCAATATAACCAAAAAATACGTTGTCCGAAATTACTGAAATGGAACCGAAATCAGGAATGGAGCCGAAATCACAAATGGAACGAAAATGATTTTCGATTTTTACACATTTCTAGTCCATTTGAAAACTCCGAACAAATTTTCGTTTCGGATCTGCCGTTTTCGGATCTGAAAATTTTCGGAAAATCGGCCGAATCGGGAAATTTCGTGAAAATTCCGAAACGCACATCCCTAGCAGGATCTGCGCTGGGCTTAGAGTAACCAGATCCTCCATGTTTTCCTGGACACATACTATTTCATGCTGAGGGCGACCACAGGGAAAAGTGCTACCCTGCAACATGTATATTTCATATGCTGCAGGAAGGAAATCTAGGCAGGTCACCTTTTGATTCCTTTATAATTGGTTATTCACAAACCACCCAATTGCTCAGAACATTGAAATTCACTGTTCGGTGCAATGTCAGGTCAATTAGTCTATTCGTTAAGTGAAATACAGTGCAACTTGGCGGCACCGAAATTGTTGTGCTTTCTATTATCAGAATTGCAACGAAATTCCATTGAAATGCCCTGATTCAGTGTTTCAGTTTGACAGGCGAATCCCATAGGTTTCAATGTAAAAATATATATTTTTTTTAAATTTTTTTTCTTAAAGACTGTTTACTTTTTGTATTTTTTTTGCAAAAAACTCTTATTTTTTTTTAAAACACATTTTTGTATTTTTAGATGACATTTTTATTTTTTTTAAACACTTTTATTTTGTAACATACCTTTTTTATTATTTACAGACATTTAGAGACATTTCGCAGACTCCATTTTCAGCAAAATATGGTGACCATTCGCTAGATAGTGAACTCACCATATTTTTGGTAAAATGGAACCGCCGAAATGGTCCTAAATGTGAATAGACCCTATAATTTCTCACCTGTAGCATATGGATTCTACATGCTGCGGGGTTGCATTTTTCATGAACTTCCCATCAGCATGAATTAATTATGTGTGTCCAGGAGAACATGACGTACCTGGCAACCCTACCACTGGCCCACCTTTCCCTGGCTTGGGGATTAGTTGTCGTCTCACAATTTAGAAATGGAAGCCTTGTGTGTTTTTATTTTCAATAAATATGAATAAAGCACTTCTAATTTGTGAGTCTCCATTGGGGCATGTTCACTATAAGCAAATAAATCCCATAAGCATTTTACCCTTAAGTTACCTTTACTTCCCTTCAACCCCCCTTCAACGCGACCACACGCTGCTCTCTTTTATAGCAGATAGCAGGCCGGGAGGATCTTCAAACCAGGAGGCTACCTGTGTTTGGCCGCACAAACCACCACACAGACCCCCAGATCCTCCCCCTCTATCGCCTCTCCACGTGCCAGGGCCGCATATTTCACTGCCACCAAAAATGAGGACCCTCTTTTTCCGCCACCAATAAAAGACTGTGACCTTTTCACTTACCTTACACAGGGGTCTTTATCAGCCCTTCGATGTTGCCCCCGAAAAGGTTGTTCCTCGCCTTGGACAAATGGACCCTGTCATTCCAAAACAATTCCTCCTGCATTGTCACTATGTTCTGATGCTCCAAAACCTTTCCTCCCATCTCCAGCATAATCTTTTTCGCTGCCTGGTTTAGCTTCTTTCTCCCGATGTATCCTGCACCCTGCAGTTCCTCCACACTAATATAGCAATTACGTTAGACCACACTATCTGAACATCCGGCCCATTCCTTCCTGAACCACCTAAGTGTTTCCCGGACCCTATTCTGCAAATCTATCGTTGTCATAGCCCCTATCATTATATCTGGCTTCCCCACCTTCTAGATTCCTGTGCTACCCCTAAAAACTGCGTCCACCCCATACCCCTCCTTCCTATCCACCTAATGCCCACTTTAGTGAGGCTGAGCCCTAGGTTCACTCCCATCATTGTGCCCAAAGCGTGAACAGCTGCCCAGTGCACATAGTGTCCCAGGATCCATACTTTCTTCGCCCGCTCTGAAAGAAAAAAACCCAAAAAAACAGAATATTAACGTTCAAACACATACCAACTTTTTATCGCGACTGTAAATTGAATCAGGGTTATATACCTACCCCCGCTTATTCACAACCCTCTCCTCTCTAACTTAGCAGGCTAGCTGGTATTTCATAATTTACGAAGACCGGTGCCCTTTAAACAAATTCCCTTTCCCCATCGCTGTTTAATCCTAACTGCTCGCAATCTGCCAGAGAAATGAAGGTTTATTAATTTTATTTTTTTTCCCCAAAAACAGAATATCCCCTATGTCGTTACCCCCTAAATGCACTATAATTATATCTGGCTTCCCGCACCTTCTAGATTGAATATAGAATATTTGATACAGTCCTAACCTCAACATCTGAGGGTTGGGATTTAGGGGTTATTATTGCAGAGGATCTAAGGGTAAGTAGTCAATGTAATAGAGCAGCAGGAAATGCTGGCAGAATGCTTGGTTGTGTAGGGAGAGGTATTAGCAGTAGGAAAAGGGAAGTGCTCATGCCACTGTACAGAGCACTGGTGAGACCTCGCTTGGAGTACTGTGTGCAGTACTGGAGACCATATCTCCATAAGGATATAGACACCTTAGAGAGAGTTCAGAGAAGGGCTACTAAAATGGTGTATGGCTTGAAGGAGAAAAGTTACCAGGAAAGGCTTAATGATCTTAACATGTATAGCTTGGAAAAAAAGACGAGATAGATGAGATACGATAGAAACATTTAAATACGTAAAGGGAATCCACAAGGTAGAGGAAGGGAGTATATTTAAAATGAAACAAAGTAGCAAAACAAGAGGACATAGTTTTAAAGGGGGCAAAGGTTTAAAAGTAACATCAGGAAACATTATTTCACTGAGCAGGTGGTGGATACATGGAACAGCCTTCCAGCAGAAGTGGTAGAGGCTAAAACAGTGATTGAATTTAAACAGGCATGGGATAGGCATAAGGCTATCCTAAACAAAGGATAAATCCAGGTAAAGTATCCATGTAATTGGGCAGACTAGATGGGCCGAAAGGTTCTTATCTGCCGACATTTTCTATGTTTCTTTCCATCCCAGCAACGTTACAGCCTTTTCCACAGCCGCTTTGAATTGCAACCTGGACAAAATTGGTTCCATCCTCATGCCTCAAAAAAAAACATATGGCCGTTTGCAGGAGCCGCCTCCAAATAACCTCTTACATAACACCGGGCATACCTCCACTTAACCTCTGTATTACGCTCCAGTCTTTGTGTAATATACCCCCCCCCCTCTAATGGACTCCTTTTGTTTTCACATGCTTCTGTCAGCCCCTCGCCCCCCCAGCAACCAAGGTTGCCCAGCTCATGGTTATCTGATGCATTGTTCCTAGCTGGATGTGATTCCATTGTCTCTGCACCTTTCCTCTCTCTGTGTGTGTGTGTCCCTTACACAATGTAAATCAATGTAGTCTCCATTTTGAGTTGGGCCATAAGCAGTACTTCTGCGGAATACTGACTTCAAGGGGAGCAGTCTGCCCGTGGACAGGAACCCCTACGTTACAGCCTCGTTCCTCGAATGCCCTCTGGGTTAAGCTAAATGGGGACTTCTCTAAAGGACCAGCCATTCTACCTAACAGCACCTCCTTCCCCCACTTTTCTCTCAATATTTCTGGCAGTTCATATACTGATTTCAACTGCTTTACTTTCCTGCCCCCCTTCGCTTCACCCCTAATCACTATCTTGAAGCCTTCCATAAAAAACCCTTACTCCATTCTCCTTATCCTCCATCTTTAAGGCTCGCCAGCCCTGGAATCCTTTACCAAGTCTTTAACCCACATCTTTAACCCACGTCTACCAATGAAACGGTTTCTTGCTTAGTATATTAATATTAAGTCAACCTACCCAAAATAGTGAAACAGCATTTGCTAACATACAAAATCACTGTTTAGTTGATAAGCCTCTTCAGAAATTATAACAGTCACATTTAGATGTGTATTTGGTTAGTAATTGTTATATTCATAAATCTGGCAGAAACCATCTGGATTAATTTAGTTGCGCAAATGTAAATTTAAGCAGAGTATACAGTTACTGCTGCCGCACTTCCTCATTGACAGCAGACGATTGACTTTTTGAGGTTTAAGATGGCTGCCAGCCATGCGGTCACTGATTACCTATGTTTATAAGATCATACAGACTATAAAAATAATAAGGTTTGATCAAGTATTACAAAGTGAAGCAAATATCAACGAGCATATTCTAGCTAAAATGCAAATCACTATAACGGGTAAATTAGTGCGTATTTAACCAAATAGATTACACACACACACATACAGTATAATGTCAAAATAGTGACAAATTCACAGAATTAATACACTTAATACTTATCCACTCCCAGGCTTTCTTATGATGATGGTACGAGTGGGAAAGATGAGGAAGTTGTTGCTCATGTTTCCTCCATTTTGGACAGAAGTCTCTCCTCTCCCTCAATAAAGACAAAGTTAGCGTTCTGAAATAATTATTTACTCAACTGTAGCAAGTGCACAAAAAAGATTGTACATTACTGCTGTGTCACTTCAAAAATTGCCTCAATTAGTATAGTGAACTCAAATACAGTATACAAATGAGTTTATTCATCAACTTATTGCTTAGCTCTTGGAGTTACTTTATTTATTTCTCATACACCCAGGTGAGACAACCCCCTCCCTTCCAGAATACATTACAGATAACAGGCTCCAGCCACTGGACAATAGAAAAGCTCTAGTCACTGGACAATAGAAATAACAGTCATCACAAGGGAATGTTTACCCTTGCTTCTCTAAACAGTGTGCTTGGGGAAACCCAGGATGTTAGAGTGCATGCTCTTGAAGCAAGGGGCCTCTCCTACTGTTTAATGAGTGCAAAATATAACAACTTATAACTGTAACATACAGATACACACTTTGACAACAGCATAGCACATCACACAACACTCTACACACTATACAGAGACAATAAACTGTAAAGCAAAATACTTGCAAATAAACATTGGGGCGGCCGTTTTATCACAGGTTGCTTTGTATGCTTCCGGCCTGTTCAGTACAAAAATGACTGCAGCTCATTAAAATGTATCGATTTTGGAGTGCTATTTGGTGCTAAAACACCCACTATTCATGTGCGTGATTCTTAAAATTGACCGTCAGTCATTTACTAGAGTGAGCACTTTAACTATAAAGGCACAGCAATCTTCAGACACAGGCAAAATTACTGAAACCCAAATGCACCTAATAACATACAAAACAACAAATCACTGAATTCTGGCCGAGTTATACCAGAACAATTTATTTATTTATAAAGGATTTTACCAGGAAGGATACATTGAGATTTCTCTCGTTTTCAAGTATGTCCTGGATTCGAGAACATTGAGTGGTTACAGAAATACAAAATAGTAAAAATGCAAGATATTAACACAAGACCAAATATAGAGATTAACAGAAAAATATGGAGGAAATAAAGTCATTATGTTACATGTTTACAGGTGCATTCTGTATTGAGGTATGTTAATGGGGAAGTCTTAAGGGACTTTAGACTGGGGGAAGATTTGACGGTGTTTGGGAGGTTATTCCATATTTGCGGTGCTCTGTAGGAAAATGCGGATCGAGCCATTTTCTTTTTGTATTGCAAGTAAGGTGCTGGTCCTGGATCTGAGGTTATAGGATGAGGGAACTGCCGGGGGAAGCAGCATATTGAGGTAGGGTGGTAGCTTCCCAGAAAAGCTCTTAAACACCAGGTTGGAAAGGTGAAGGGTGCGTCTAGATTCCGGTGATGGCCAGTTAAGTTCTTTTAACATGTCACAATGGTGTGTCATGTAGTTACATTGTAGTACGAAGCGACAGAATGAGTTATACAATGTAGTGAGTTTCTGGAAGTGTGTTTGTGGGGCGGCTGCACTACATCTCTGTATTCAATGGCTGGCATAAGCATTTGTTGTACAATCTGCTTTCTTACCGCAGGGCTCAGGCAGGATTTGTTTCTATACAGGGCACCTAGTTTGGGGTAGAGTTTAGGAGAGTTTTTTCGATGTGGGGGCCAAAAGATAGATTTGGGTCTAACCACATACCTAGGTATTTGAGAGAAGTGACTGTGGTCAGTGTGCCATTTGATTTTGTCCCAACACATAGATGGGGTGTTTGCAATTTGTGTAGTTTAGGTGCGGTTCCAAAGAGCATTGTAACAGTTTTGTCAGTATTTAGAAAAAAATTGTTATTTGCGATCCACTTTTCTACCCCTGTGAATTGTTCTTGCAGCACTGCCTCCAGCTGCGGGAGATTTGGTTTGCTGGTATAGATTACAGTGTCGTCTGCATACATGTGTACAGTTGAAGCTTTGCAGACATTGGGCAGATCGTTTATGAATATTGTGAATAGTAGGGGGCCAAGTATCGAGCCTTGTCGTACACCGCACGTGACTGGGAGGGGAAGGGAAGTGCTGTCAGAAATGGACACAAATTGAGACTTATCAGACATAGTACGTTAACCTGGTTCCAATCATATCACCAATACCAGAGTTCTTAAGTTTTTGTAATAGGATGCCATGGTCTACTGTGTCAAAAGCCTTGGCAAAAACAAGGAAGATGGCTCCCGTTAGATTTCCTTGTTCCATGCCAGCTTGGATATCATTACAAACTTTTAAAAGGGCAGTTGTAGTTGAATGGTTTGGACGAAAGCCTGATTGATCTGGGGTTAAATAGTTCTGATACTGATAATAATCATGTAATTGAGTGTAGACACATTTTTCCAGAATTTTTGACATTACAGGGAGCAGTGATATTGGGCGGGAGTTGGATACCAAAGTATTGTCTCCACTTTTATAGATAGGTACCACCCTTGCAGTCTTCCAGAGTTTGGGTATGTATCCAGTTGCCAGTGATTCATTAATCAGGGTTGCGACAGGTTTTGCAATTGCTGGTGCACTGATTTTCAGCAGCATTGCTGGGATTTGATCAGGTCCAGACTGGTATTTCATTTTTTGGTTACGGAGAAGTTTAGTGATGGCACTTACAGGCACTGGCCTAAAACTGAATTTCTCTGGGTTATGGGGTCTTTGCACTGTTGGTGGGTCCTGACCTGCGTGCGGCCTTTCTGATTGCGTGTCATTTCCTAGTTAACCTATTCATAATTACTATCACGCAGATACTACACAAAATTAACAAGGGAATACAGTATTGCAAAGTGTAACGAATATCAAAAGCATCTACTAAATAAAACCTACAAATCAATACAATGGAAAACCTGCACCAATTTATCGAAGTAATAATAGAACTAGGAATATATATATTTAGCAGACTATAATAATAGGGAATATATAACAGATTGATACAGCCAGTAATACTTATCCAGTCGTTGGTTTTCATATGCTGATGGTGATGGTAAAATGGAGTTGGCTGTCCAAAAAAGACAAAGGTTAGACTGATTTCATCTGTCCTTTGCTTACCTTTTTCTATTACCCCTGCCCCTCCCCTTTCTGTTATCTGCCCCCGAGACCCAATCCCAGCGATAATCCTGAAACAAAAGGGGAACCATTGTAACTCCTCCCAACTTTCTACTCTTTTCTTTAAACCGGGAACATGCTTAAGCCTCTTCGTTCCCAGTCAGTCTCTCATCAGTACTAAGGCTGGGGTCAGATGAGCGCACTTTTCGCGTGTCTGTTGTAGCTTTTCAAAGGAGTCAATAGAGAACAACACAGAAGCACGTGTGCACTTTTTCACACGCGGACAACCCATGTTGCAACGGACTCCAAAATGGCATTGACGTGAAAAAGCTACACGGACGTAGAGAAACCCCTGCATACAGCTTCTTTTTCTCATCAGTCAAAGCTAACTGATTCAATGTAACCACAATCTCATCCGTTATAAAGTGCATCCGTTACTGTGCGCAATCAGTGCGCTCGTCTGACCCCAGCCTAAAAGCCACTCCCCTGCAGTAGTGTGTGTATATACTGCCTGACGCTCCTCACACTGCATTTAACCCCTTCACTGTGGAGCCATTTCACATCTTAAAAAAACACGTTTTTCTTTTTTTATTTTTATTATTTTTTCTTTACTTTAAACATGGTCATGTTTATCATTGGAAAGGCCATGCTCTGGCCTTTCTAATGATACCAAAAATGACCCTGCTAGCTGTCAACAGTCAGATATCTCCACCCCTATCTTTCCTTAGGAGTCAATGAGGACGTTCCTCACACGTCCTCAGCAGTGAAAGGGTTAATCAGTAGAAAAATGGGGCTGGGGGTTTGTGGCCCATCTTAATTCCAGTATGCTTGTAGCCCAGGGTGCAGTTGCCTCCCTGCCACCTTGCCAGCCCTTCATTGGATACAGGGGGGGCTCTGACGTAATAGCCCCAGGTCAAACAGTCATACAGCATCTAACATCATTGAAAGAAAAAAAAACATGAATGTGGAATTTGAATGGAAGATTATAGAAAAGATAAGCATCATAAATGCTTTCAGCAAATGACACATTTACCCGAGATTCGAATGAATCATCTGGCGCTGTATTCTGTGAACGCTAATTCCGAGATCCAGCTGGCAGGACCACGGGTCGAGTTAAGCAAGAAAATTAAAACGTACAGATAATTTCACTTCTGCAATTAGTCTTTTTGTGTCCCCCCCCCCCCCTCAAAGCGAGACGTTCAGACCATCACCCCTCAACATGGGGACGAACGCCTTTTCTGTTCAATCACCAGTAAAAGACATAACACCTTTTTTATTTCAATTCTAAAATGTCGGACAATACCACCGCAGGAGGAAAATCTCTCCGGAGGCAACAATGATCACACGCACACTCGCCAGGTGAGACTTCCCAAATCAAGGACTAAACCTTACATCAACTTCAACATAATCCAAAAAAAGACAGAAAAATAGATGTATAGAATAGCAGCAAGGCTGCACCAATGGGGGAAAAATATTGCAACAAATAAATAATCCAAAAATTAACTTTAACCCTTTAAGGACGGGAGTAATTTTACAACTTTGGCGCTCTTTCGGAAGTGAAGTTTGCTGAAGTTTTTGCTCATCATGTTTAAACGCGGTTTTAAGTCACATATTATTATACCACCCAGACAAATTATATATCGTTCTTTCCGGCAGACTCGGAAGATTTATATATAATGATATATTATTAAAGTCATGTCCTGCCAGAATGCTATAACAAAATATGTAAAAAAATGTGAATTTTCAATAAAATTTCAATCATCCACAGTGTATAAAGTGTTTTTTTCACATTTTATTATCCGATCCTTTGCGGTTATATTCTATGGGGTAGACTTGGGAACCCTTTTTTTTTTTTTTTTTTTTTGGGTGGGGGGAAGTTACGTGATTTTATCTAAACCCCCCCCCCCAAAAAAAATCATTGAAGCATCATTGTTCACATTATAATTGAAATGTGAACAATAATGCTGCATCAAAAAAAAGCACGTTTTTATTTTTTTAATTGTTTTTTTATTTTTATACACTTTTATTTAACTTCTTTCATTGTCATGTTTGATATCGTTGGAAAGGCCATGCTCAGACCTTTCCATCGATATCAGGCATGACCCCTAGCTGCCACCGATCAGGAGATAGGGGGGTTCTTTGAACCCCTTTATCTCCTGCAAGGGATTTCCAAAGGAAATCCCTTTGCAGCTAGGGGCTTCCCCAGTTAACTGACATCATCGCGCATGGCGCGATGAGTCAGTTGACGCGGGAGGGACCCAGAGGTGGGGGCTGCCATCCAAGATGGCGGCCCCCACCGGAAATAGGCCGCGATCAGGCACAAATTTGTGCCCGGTCGCGACCTGGCAACTCATGGGTTAACCCCAATACATCGCTGGAAAGGTCAGGCTGTGACCCTTCCAGCGATGCTGGCCACAGCCTTGTAGCCCCCGGCGATGGGGAGCTAGAGGGATCCGAAGGATCCCTCCCCTCCCCTCCAGGCGCTTCCCCTGCTCCGGCGGGGGGGACACCTGAAACTGACGTCATCGCACCCCCGGCGCGATGACGTCAGTGCGCCGGAGGAGGAAATCCTGCCGATCTGACTCCGTGGGAGTCAGAGCAGTGAGGGAGCCGCCGGAGGAGGTATCTCCCGGGGGGCTGAAAATGCCGAGGACGTACATTTACGTCCTGCGGCGCCAAAGCCCACCTAATGCAGGGCGTAAATGTACGTCCTGCGGCGTTAAGGGGTTAATCTTTATTGAGACATAACGCTGAGCGAGTTAAAATGCATATTACAAATAAAGACATAACCCACAAGGGAAGGCTGCCATGACAGTTAATTTTAAACAATAGGCACAAGGCATGAAGGTAAGTGCAATTATCGATAAATCATACGACTGGATGCACCGGGAGCTAATTACTCGCCATATAAATCATCTTTCTAGCGCAGTGGTTCCCAACAGGTCAAGTTTGCAGATATCTGAAGCACAGCACACTTGATATGATTTGCTGCTCAGTGATTGCAGGCTTCAGTCTGCATTTCCTCAAGGGATCCATAAAACCTGACCTGTTAGGGGGACTTGAGGACCAGGGATGGAAACCACTGTTCTAGTGGATAAATCTTAGATGCCAATCAAGGCTCCATAGCGCCTATTGCTAAATTTCTGCAAATAAAAATAACGAGCAACCAACTGAAAGATATCGATGGACTATAACCAGCCAGATGCAAACGCTGTCCCTTAAGCCTCCATGATTTATAACCTCGCCCTAGAATAGCGAGACACAATACCATATCATTAATCACCTGTTAGTGCATATAGTGGGCAGGCATTTGCTTAACATATACTGATTTCCCATCTCTTTTTCCTATATCGATACACTCATAGAGACAGTAGTTGCTTAGCACACATCAGTGGTGTATTTAGGTTTTGTGCTGCCCTAGGCTTGACTAAACTCGTGCACCCCCTAATTTAAATTTGACACACCCCTTACTGTCAAGGGCACACCTCTTCCTGGTTAATCCCTTCCTCTTTAAGCTCCGCCTTTTCCTCTCTTTAGATTAAAAGTGGATACCAAGTGCCTACTTGTATATTTTGTATACCATTTCAAATGTACCTATTGCGATAAATAAAATTATGAAATGTTTAAATTCAAGCATTTTTACAAAGAACAGCCACGCATGTCAAGTATACTGGATCACAGCCGCTCTAATTGGTTGAACAATAAAATCCACAGAAACCTGCACTGCATATGAGTGTATCACAGAGCTGCACAGCAATAAAACCCACAGAAATGGGCACTGTATGAGCATATCAGAGCTGCACAGCAATAAAATTCACAGTAATGTGCAGTGTGTATGAGCGTATCCCAGAGCTCTAGGGCAATAAAACTCACAGTAATATGCAGTGTGTATCACAGAATCCACAGCAATAAAACTCCCAGCAATGCAGTGTGCGGTGTGTATGAGTGCATCAGAATCCACTGCAATAAGACTCCCAGCAAACCGAGTGAATATGAGCACACAGCAATTATTTATTCTATATTTACCGGCCTCCGTCTGCGGTAGGGCTGTGTGCAGAGTCAGCAGGGACTGTGTACGGACTCAGGATCGCGGCTGTGTCTGTGCGTGGAGCCATCTTGTCAGCAGTGGGGTGCCACTGCCAGAGGGTGCACCGTGGCTTTGATTCCCTTCCGGTGGGTGTTCAGTCCAGAATAGAGTGAGAGTCCGTGTTAATGAAAAGGGGGGCAGCTGCGTGCGTGTCACGTGGTTCAGCCAGTCAGATGGTACAGAAAAAAATAAGTAAACTCAGTACCACCTGACTGGCCGGACCGCGTGACCTGCACGCACGCAGCCTCACCAGGAGCCAGGCAGCTCAATGACAAATTTCTATCACTGCAGTGCTGGTTAAGGAAAGGTCCACTTTAAACAGCAGTAAGCAGACAGGGCTTCATATTCTGCTGATACCCCCCCTTACCTGCCATTTACTGTCATCTTCTCTCTCTGCACACAAATCACGTCCCCTTCCCCTCTCCTAGAGCTGCTGCGGGGCAGGGGAGGAGCTTTGGAGGGAGGAGAGGGGGATTTTTATTCTATTCGATTTTATTCCGTATGCAGACGCCCTGCTCCGCTGCTCGTTGTTTGAGAACACAGCTCAAAGCTGACACACAGTGACAGTGGCACCTCCTAGTACCCCCTAATGACACTCAAATAATCACTGGTACCTTGGGCGGCCCGCCCTCCACCACTCCCCTAAGTACACCACTGCTCTGTGATATGCTCACACACAAGTTTGGTGAACTGCCAGCAAGTACGGTGCTGTTTGAAGGCATTGCAAATCCCCATAGAGAAGTAATGGTTAATCTATTCAGAGAACACCAAACGGCAGTGAAATGCCCTGATGTTCGGTGGTTTCAATCAGCAGGTTTATTCAGGCGAACCCCATAGGTTTCAATGTTAAAAATATTCCCGTTTTTATGCAATATCTAATAAACCATTTATTATTTTAATCTGCAGTAAAAAGTCTTTGATTGTTTTTTTTTTTTTTTTTTTTAGTACCCTTTAGTCATTTTTCAGCAAAATCCCCCCCCCCTTTTTTTTAATAGCAGTTTTTCTTTTTTCTGTAACAGAACTTTTTATTATCAATCATAGGATCTTATATGTAAATTCCAGACATTTTCGTTCAGTAGTTCTTTTGAAAACAGCAGGCCACGGGTTTGCGATGGCAGCATTCAGCGGCCGACTCCATGCACTTTGGGGACCCTGCGGTGAATGGTGAATTCACTGCAGGGTGGGGAAATTTTATTCCCCGAAGTGCAGGGAACTACAGAACATCAACATGTTGGCGTCATTTCGGTGCTCTGTGAGTAACCCATTTAGTGGTGAGGTTTTTTGCTGCCCCCTGGAAAGTGAAAGCCTAGGCCTTGCCTACCCAGGACATACTTGAAAATTAGTGAAATCTCAATGTATCCTTCCTGGCAAAATACTTTGCAAAAGTAGAAGGGGTGGGGCCACCAGTGCGGGCCGCCGCCCCCTGGAAAGTGCCGCCCTAGGCCTTGTTGGCCTAGGCCAAAATACCCCACTGGCACACATGCCACCTTCACATATAAATCAAATCAATAATCAACCTAATCCATCATTGCGCTGTGGGCTGTGACTTCTTCCTTTTATTATTACATCTATTACAGACACAGACAGTCATCATTTAAAAACAATGCTAGACACGTGTTTCCCCGACTCTCACTCAGTCGCCCTTTCCCCTTGTAGTTTTTACATTAGAAGGGGTTAAACTTTATTTGTCTACCACGCTGATGTCTAACTAGGTACTCTTCCGGTCAGAAGCAGCTGAAGTTATTGCTCTGACGGATGGAGCATGTATGCCTAAGGCTAGGGTCAAACTAACGCATTATTCGCAGCGACCGTCAAAAAGTGTGTCCGAATGCATTGACGTATTTTTTCACGGAATGTGCGAATACGGTCAGACCATGCGCATTTTTGTGCGTGATTTTTTATGGATTGTCAATTAAACACTTTTTGCGTCTGGACGTTGTGTAGGCTGGACATTAGCAGCGTCTGACGTCTCCTAATCACGCACACTCGCTGCTATGCCGCAGCAGCGCACTCTGTACGTCAGTACTAGCGGTTCTGCGTTCTCGAAAAAATGCGTTCATTTTCCACTTGCGTTGCGTGGCCGGACTTTCGTGCGGCCGTACTTCGTATATTGTCCGTCATTGCGCGTCATTTGCTGCTACTGCGGCCGTGATTAAGTGCGCCTAAACACACGTTAAAAATGCGCTAGTCTGACCCCAGCCTAATGCAAAGGCAGCCAATTGCATACTCTCTCAATGCTTGTGCATTCAAAGTCATGGGCCGATTAACTTTTCAAACCTGTGCAAAGCTGATCAGAACCCTGGAAGGCTGTCCAACACCAGCTGATTGACAGCTATCAAGGAACCAGATTCCTCATTTATTTCCCCCCATACTTAAGAATGGAGTAGTCCACTCTCCCTGTCTGACTCACATAGTTAGTTTGGCCCGGCCCCATTTCCTGCTTAGCAAAGCTTCTCTTCCTTTTCAGTCTAACTGTAGATGGATGTGAGTAAACATCTTGTTTACACTGGGCTTCTGCATCATGTTTTACCTTCCTCCCATAAAAAGGCACACCAGCGAAGCTCTCTATCCACAACACACCTTTTATTTGCTGTTACTTTATTGAAAAAGTGAAGAAAGTATAAAAGGACTCTGTGCTTTCAAAAGAGGATGAGTGAAGAGAATAATGGTCTCCAATTGTCCGTCCTTAACCCCTAAGATCCTGTCTTAGGCACACCTTGAGTTAACTCTCCTTCTGCGCAGGGAGAGAGAAAAAAAATCCTTCAAAGACACACGAGGCATGTATTTTTGTCTGGCAATTTTCTCTCTGCCTTCCAACGGTTCTTTGACACATATTTATACCTGTGTCAAGGCGTTGGCTCTTTATTTCATTAGTTAACATTTCAAAACATAACATAGTTCATTGGCCAGTTTCAATACAGGTCTGGTGACACATTTCTGGACCGTCCCGTGGCCTCGGCATGTGATTTCTTGAGATATCAGCATTTCTTCAGACATCAGCACTTTTTTTAAGACATCAGCACTTTTTTATCACTTGAGAAAAACATTTGCAAACATCAGTATCCTTGTCATTCTAAAGACATTTGCAAACATCTTGAGAAGTGAACCTTAGTCCTATAATACTGCTGATTATCAATTTATCTTAAAACTATTTCTTATATTTTAAACCTTAATTTATCTATTAATATTATAATTCCTGGGGTGTTATTTAACTACTTATAGGGTCCTTCTTATAGGTTAGCAGATGGTGGTCTGAGGATTCCTTTTCCTTCAATGAGTTAATGCTATTTGACTTCAATCATATCCTGCATGTGACATTCACTTATTGCATATGACCCTGGGGTTCCAGAATAACAGCCTTCTGAGCAGAGGGAAGTAATTTGCTTTGGAAGGCTGCCACAACCCCCCCCCCCAGGGGTAGCCAATCAGAAGAAGGGGATGTCCCTTTAACATAGGAATACTGGAGGTGTAGCCAGAGGCAGGGGTTTAGTGCTAAAAAAAATAAATGTGGGAACTCTCCAAGATTTTTGCTCCCCATTTATCTGTTCATATGTCCCACTTAGGGGCCTATCACCTCGTTAATGCTAGTGCTTATGTGAACGTTAGCGCTAGGTTAGTTGAGGTGATAGCGTTATGGCCAGATCAGCTCCCGATCGCTAATGGGCTAAAAAAATCCATTAGCGCATCAGTATTAGCGCTTTTTAGCGCGAGTTTACTGTGCTTTGCATTCCCTATGCTTTAACATGGGGGGCGCAAAGTGTAAACAGAGAATAATTAGCTAGGATCACAAAGTCCTAACGCTAATTACTCACCGCTATGGCTAACACTTCTTCGGAATCAGTTAGTAGCGGCTGGAACCCCCCCAAAATGTTAGATACTCACCTCTCATCGGGCAGTGAGAACAGCAGCCTGATCCGCCGCTTCCGGCTGCCAGAAGAGAGCGAGACTGGGGGAAAAAATCCCCAGTCTCCCTCTGCGATCACTCCACCGACCTGCAGGATCTCACGAGAGGCGAGATCCTGCCGGTCATGTGACTCGGCAGTAGAAGCCTCAATGAAGTCCTATGGACCCCATGAGGAGATGCTCGCAACGGCGCAAAAGTGCTGTTGCGAGTTTCCTAGAGGCTAGTGGCCTATACAGGGCAGGCTGCTGGACTCAACGCCTGCCCCATAATCTACTTGTAAAATGGGGACTCTAAGGGGAAATTTGCAAACGCAAATTTTTCCCCTTAGCATCCCCGTTTTAGCCTGGGTGCACACTAGCGTTTTCTTCTGCGCACTAGCGTGCGTTATGACGCTCTTTATGATGTCCTTTGTAGCATCTAATTACGCAGATAGAGAAGAACAAACATAGTACGCGCGCAACGCATAACACACGCTGAAGATGTCCGTCATGGAAACACCATGGCTTTTGCGCTAGGATTGACGCCGTATAGAGGACGATGGCCACGTGCTGAACGTCAAATGAGCGCGCCTGCGCACTTGAACTCAAATTCAGTTTTTACGGCTTGCGTCAAAATTAACGCATCGTCTGGCGTCTACCAATCTCTTCCGTCATAAAGTGCGTCCTTTTTAACACACGCTAGTGCGCAGAAGAAAATGGTAGTGTGCACCTGACCTTAGCTACAGGCACATAATAGTCTGCAAATGCACACTCCACATTTGATATCAATGTCTAAATACAATGGTAAATTGGGTTTTAAGGATCATTCTGATATGTATTTATTTATAAAGTATTTTACCAGGAAGGATACGTTGAGATTTCTCTCGTTTTCAAGTACGTCCTGGAATTGTTCAAGAACATTGAGTTTGATACAGTCGTTACAGAAACACAAAGTAATAAAATGCAAGATATTAAAAAAACACAAATATACAGATTAACAGAAAATAAATATGTAGGAAATAAAGTCACTATGTTACATGTTTACAGGTGCATTCTGTATTAAGGTATGTTAGTAAGGAGCTCTTGAGTGACTTAAGACTGGTGGAAGATTTGATGGTGTCTGGGAGGTTATTCCATAATTGCGGTGCTCTATAGGAAAATGAGGATCGAGCCACTTTCTTTTTGTATTGTGGTATTGCAAGTAAGGTGCTGGTCCAATAGGAGGCTATCAGGGTTATCCAGAGAGCGTGAAAAGCAGGAGAATGACTGGAGAATGAAAAATTCTAGGTCAAAATAGTCGATTTGGAAAGTGAGATGAAAGGGAGAATTTTTCTGGTTTCGCTATTTTGACCTAGAAATTTTCATTCTCCAGTCATTCTCCTGCTTTTCAGGCTCTCTGAATAACCCTGTATAGGATGAGGGAACTGCTGGGGGAAGCAGCCTATTCAGGTAGGGTGGCAGCTTCCCAGAAAATCTCTTAAACACCAGGTTGGAAAGGTTGAATGGTGCGTCTGGATTCCAGCGACGGCCAGTTTAGCCCTTTTAACATGTCACAATGGTGGGTCATGTAGTTACATTGTTGCACAAAGCGACAGTTATACAATGTAGTAAATTTATGATGGTGTGTTTGCGGGGCCGCTGTATACACTACATCTCCGTATTCAATAGCCGGCATAAGCATTTGTTGTACAATCTGCTTTCTTACCGCGGGGCTCAGGCAGGATTTGTTTCTGTACAGGGCACCTAGTTTGGGATAAAGTTTAGATGAGAGTTTTTCGATGTGGGGCCAAAGGATAGATTAGGGTCTAACCACATACCTAGATATTTGAGAGAAGTGACTGTGGTCAGCGTGCCATTTGATCTTGTCCTGACACATAGATGGGGATTTTGCAATTTATGTGTGATAAATATATTTCTGGTGACTTAATAAGGAAATATATGACTGAAACCTAATAAAAGATGTTTCAGACAAAATTACTTGAGGAAGCGTGGGGCCAGAGGCTTAACTCGAAACATCAGGGCCCAGGTGATCCATGACAGCCCCCACCACCCTCTGCAAAAACATATCCCCCCCCCCGTCACCATGCACTGGATCCTTCCAGGTCCACAATCTTGACTCCACAGAAATAAAACTCACAGTAATGTGTGTATGAGCGTATCACAGAGCTCCAAAGTAAAACTCACAAATAAGTATAAAATGTAATATTATTAAAATAAATAGTATATTAAAATAATATTTATTTAAATACAATTATTTATTTAATTACAAAGTATTTTACCAGGAAGGATACATTGAGATTTCTCTTGTTTTCAAGTATGTCTAACATAATTTATATTATGGAAAAAATATATACTTGTTACCTTACCTAACGTTTTTTCAGGGAGTGGCTGAATCCTCTTCATCCAGGGCCCAGGCAAGGCTGTGTACCAAGCACGAGACTCCAGACCAGGGCCCAGGCGAGGCTGCGGATAAGGCCAGAGACCCCGGACTAAGGCCCAGGCGAGGCTGCAGACCAGGTCCAAGACCCCAGGCCAGGGCCCAAGCGAGGCCACGTACCAGGCTCAGGACCCTGGACCAGGACCCAGACCAGGCCGCAGACCAGGCCTGAGGCCAGGACTAGGTGTCAGGCGAAACCGTGGACTAGGCCTGAGGCCCCGGACCAGGCCCAAAGCCCCAGCGGTTGATTGTGGGACCCCCGGACTCTATCGCCCGGGTGCCTGGCACCCCCAGTATTTCTTCCCCTGGTGGGGGATAAAAGGGAACTCTGTTCCTCCTGAAAAGATAGTGGAGGAGCTGTGTTTGCACAAGTGTTCCTGCTCAACCTGATCCCTAGGTACAGGCCAATGTTTCAAAACAGACTCAGTGTAAAGTAATCTATTGTGTCAACAACAGTCTCCAACCCAGGAGGACACAATTATGAGGGGGCTGAAAGAAAGGCAAAATGGGGCCAAAATGATACCTTCAGGGTAGGAGAACCATGGCAAGGAAAGGTATGTATCAAGGGCCTGGTGGGGTGTGAGAGATGGGGCAAAGAGAGTAGGTTAAGCAGGATGTGACAGACAAGACAGACAGGACAGACTTTGGGTAAAAGCACAATGGTATGATAATGGTATGTCAGAAATGGGGTAAGAGAGTAATGCAGAGCGCGAGCAGAGGCACAAAGGGACGAAAGGGCCGGGCAGAGGTGCAATGGATTGAAAGAGATAGGGCAGGAGTACAATGGGGATAAGAGAGATGGAGGAGGAGTACAATGGGTGAGAGATGTGAGAGTTGGGATTGGGGTGAGAGTTGGGGCACAGATAAACTGAGGGCGTCACTGAATTGTTGTTTTATCCACATTTCAGTGTACAGTGTGTACATGTGCCCCTGCAAGCATCTATACACAAACACAATGTGGTTAAGCTGGTAATTACATGAAATATCACATTACCAAATCAGTGTTGCATCAACAAAGGAAACTGAAACTTGCATAAGTTATAAAAACTCAGAGAATTTCCAGTGACTGCTTTTACTGCTTGAGCTGTTACATTCACAAGTCATGTCACCCAGAAACAAAAGACACATTCATAGCGTGCAAGGATTGTATGTCATATGAAGGTCACCGAAACGCGCTATCTATAGCCGGCCAGTGAGTAACCAGTCCTGATCAGACCGAACCGGCAGAGAACGAAGGAATCCAGGCGTTCCCTTGAGCTTGTTATACAACACGTACATTGTATTTTGTTCCTTTTTTTTGAATTTACAATTTTTATTTTGTAATGACAGCATCATACAATCAATCAGAAAGTGAGGTCCTCGCAGGGCCACTTGAAGTCATCTAAATCAGCACGGCATTAAAAATATCAAGTAAAAAAAAGAGTCAACAGCAATAGTCAGCAGAGAAAAAGAAATAACACAGAAAACATCTAATACACTTTAGAGGAAGAAAAGAGAGAAGAAAAAAAAGAAATACATATATATGTCAGCTTTCTCTCAGCGGGGATCAGAGAGAGAGAAAAAAAAGAGGGCATCAAAAAAGCAGCACGCAAAAGAAAAAAACGCAACCAGAAAGTCACCAAGCAACAAACAGCCAAAAGTCATCCCGTGTCCAACAAGGGCGGCCAGGTCGCTACAGGCAGGGCTATGCCGGGTCGCTCAGGTCCCCTGATCCCCCCCGGGTACACAGGCACGGTAGGGAGAACGCAGGAGAGACAGGGCCAGGACGAGGTCCCCTCTCGCCCCAACCAAGTCCAGTGGAAGACACAGTGCGACCCAGCCTGCACACAACTGAAGGGCGCAACGGACAGCATTATGGGGCACGCTCCACTCCCAGGAAGGCCGTCCGGCGACCAGGCCCCAAGGCGATCCGACTGATGTCGAAGCCAGGACGTGCGCCGCAGCCCTCCAGTACAACCATCAACAGTGCCCGGCAGCTCCTCCATCCCAGACTGAACAGGGAGTCCAACGGCAGGTGGCTCAGAAGCCTCCGCTACGGCCTCCTGCCCAGCGATATCTGGTCTGTCCCCAGCACCTCGATCCTCTGCTGTGGTAGGAAAGCCTTCCCCGCGTCCGGGCAAGGCCTTCCCTGACATGGTCTCAGAAAGGGCCTCTGCTTCTGTCTCCCGAGTCCTGGCCATTCCGCGGCACATCCAGTAGACGCCGTCACTCAGGATCCCCGTGATATCGGGCTCCCCTCGTCCTCCAGCAACCGCCGCAAGCATTCCTCCAAATCTGTGAGAGCCTCTTCCAGCCCTCTGAGGAGGGGGGAGCATGGCAGCCGCCTCCAGTCCACGTGCCCCTCTGCCAGCTCCAGCTCCGCAGTAGGGACAGCAGCTGCATCCAAAAGATGGGGGCCCTCCATCCTCCGATCCTGCGACAGCCGACCTCTCGGGCCAGGTAATTCCTCGGAGGGGGGCCTGGGAAGTGAGGGACGAGTCAGGCAGGTCCAAAAGGTAGGCCTCAAAATGGCCGACAGCCGAACACTCCCGCCAAGAAACAAGGCCACAATCTCCCGCTAGGCTCTGGAGGTGGGGGCCAGACGGGCTCCGGAGCACTCTACCCGATGGCCAGCCGTGCAGGGACACCCCTAAGGGGTAAATCAAAAGCAAGTCTAGGCCTAAACCGCCACCGCTGGCAATTTCGGACGGAGCTCAGCTGAAGCACGTCTGTTCCCTCTCGCGGCAAGTGACGCCCCCCTTTGTTACTTTTTTTTGTCCATCATGTCTAACAGCTTTCAATGTGTTTTTGATGTTTTATTCTGTCACAAGGTTTTGGCTGAGAGTTCAAAATGAAAGAATTTGGCTGCCATGGATTATATGTAGAGAACATCAACCCCACCAAAACCACGCATATCTATGACACTGGGAGCTGGAATAACACCTCGGTGTATATTAACTTACATAGTAATTATTATCATTATTATCATCCTTTATTTATACAGCGCAACAAGTTCCGCAGCACTTTACAAGATCCGTGTACAAGGAGTTGATAGATTGGCATACGACACATGGATAATACGGCCTGATTCTGGGGGTCCCTGTTCCCAAGAGAACTTACAATCCATGAGATGTACAAGTATTTTGTGAGGTAGGCGCATCCATATCGTTAGGTGTCTTGCCCAAGGACACTCGTTGGCGGCGTCTTCTGAGTGGGAACGAGTCGGCTTTTCATGATTGTAGAGCGACGACCTGGTGGCTTAGGTTTAACCCGCTTCTCGTAAAGTCGAGACTTGCTTCTCCACAGTTGTATTGGAGGGATGTGCTGAATGCTATTTTGATTCGCTTCACAACGGTCGAAGGGCAGAGACGTAAGCACTGGACTCCACAGTCGATATTGTGTGGTAGGCGAGTATGTACCATTAGGTGTCTTGCCCAAGAACATTTACTGGAGAGGTGCTCTGGCAGGGAATCGAACTTTGGTCTCCACGGTTATAGAGCAGCGATGTTACCTCTACTCCATCCAGCCGGTAGTAATGAAAGTTGGAGAGGGATGCCAACCCATCACTTCAAAACTGGGACCAGGGTATTTTTTTTTTGTAAAAATGTGGTCACAATTAAAACTATTGTTTTAATTGGTATATTTCAGACAAACTTACTTTACGCTGGATGTGGAAGTGTTGCTTTTTTTTCTAATAAGAAATTATTATACGTCATGTCCTGCCTGAATATTATAACAAAAATGCAATAAAATTTGAATTTTCAATCATCTACAGCGTGTAAAGTGATTTTTTTCACATTTTATCATCCGAGCCTTTGCGGTTATAGATTATATGGGGTATGTTTGTTAAAAAAAAATAGAAATGGGAACTTGTTACTTTTTTGGGGGGAAATTATGTGATTTTTAGCTAAAACCCCCCCCCCCCATAGAAAAAATTGTTAGTGCAGCATCATTGTCCACATTATATTTGAAATGGGAACAATATTGCTGCATTAATAATAAAAAATAACTATGGAATCGAAGTGCACAGGAGTGAAAGGCGCTGAAATTTCGGTGATTAATGAATAGACGGTATTGTGATCGAGTGATCTAAATAAAACGGCTTCTGCATGACCTTCATGGGGAGACCGTCTGCCTCTCTTCCTTCTAAGTGCACTAAGATTGGGGCTTTCAAACTCTAGCCCGCCACATATTGATAGCCCACAATTGCCAGAATTCTTTAACTGTAACAGATGGCAAAGGAACTGTGGGAGTTGTAGTTCAGAACCAGCTAAGGAGCCAGCGTTTGACATCTGTCTTAGATTGAATAAAGATTTTCTTCAATTGAATCCTGGTGTTGCATGTCCACAATCTGGTTTCTCTGCTT
The DNA here is from genome assembly GCA_009667805.1 of Leptobrachium leishanense. NCBI lineage: Eukaryota > Metazoa > Chordata > Amphibia > Anura > Megophryidae > Leptobrachium > Leptobrachium leishanense. Next base: position 59,088,695 of record CM019067.1, read on the forward strand.
TGTGCTGTACCTGTTGGGATGGCTGTGAAGGACTCATGGTCTGGCCTTTATATATGTGTGCCCTTTAAGGCTAGTGTCAGACGAGCGTCTTTGGAGAGAGACTCGACGCCTGTATGGCCACTTCTCTGAGCTCACTCAGTGCGCTCAGCACTGCAAGGCTCGATCCTCCTATGGAGAATCGCGCTGTACAGCCACGTCAATGTCAGGGCCGGATTAACATAGGGGCAGATGGAGCAGCAGCTCCAGGCCCATGCCTCAGAATAGGCCCAGAGAAAGGATAACGGTCTGCAGTTGGACACATGTATCTCCAACTTCAGAGAAGCTACAGAGTCCAGTGAGGTATCATTAGAAAGGCAAGAGCATGGCCTTTCCAATGATACAAACATGACCAGGTTTTAAGTAAAAACAAATAAAATAATAAATATTTACTTTTTCTTTCCAACACTAATATATTTCACTTTTCAATTATAAAGTAAACAATGATGCTGCACTAACTAACCATCACATTTCTCATGTCTCCAACAAGTGTGGAGGTGATGGGTGATGGTACAATCCATTGTTACAAATTGTTACATCAAAAACCTAAACTGCCGCACTGCAGCGAAGACCACCGCGGGGACCCCTGTGTCACTAATCTTTACACCTCTACACGGTCAAATGAGGTGCCATTGAACAGGACAGAGTCTGGCCTTTGCATTCATACCAAACATGACCATGTAAAATCTAAAAGAAAAAACTTTTTTTTTTTAAATGTATTTATTTTTAGTTGCAAAGCGATGGCATTGTCCATTTGTCGCGTATAAAATGAGCAATACCACTGCCATTATTACTCACCTTCTCATTTCCCGCGCTGGGAGCAAGGTCAGGGATTTATACATAGTCATATTATTCCTAAAAAAAAAAAAAAAAAACCTGTTCCAAAACACAAGGGGAATAATTTTTTTTTTCCATTTTTTTTTTGGTTCAAATTTTATATTTTCTCAGAAAAATGCAGTAACAGGTTCCCATTTGACATTTCTTTAACAAGAATGCCCTATAGAATATATAACAAAGGTTTGGATGATATAATGGTAAAAAAAAGTTACACTCTTTAAATGATTGGAATCTAAATGAAAAATTAATCACACAGTATCTGCCTGGTTAGATATATTCGTATCTGCACTATTAAATAACCACATATATTATTCATTTCACTAAATAACAAAAAGAAGCCACCAAAATATTCAGCTCCAGGCCCATAGCGATCTTAATCCGGGCCTGGTCAATGTCCGTCCTAGCGCTTTGCCGGAGAGGTTTTGATAACGGACGCTTGTTGCGAGCACAAAATCGTGTGACCGGCCCCGTTGCAGCGTCACGTCAGTACGGGCGCACATAGCGCTCTCGTCTTGCGCTAGCCTTATCTGAGCATCACCTGGAAATTTAGAGCACTTAATTTAGGCAAAGGGGTTGTATGGTGGCTAGTGCTCAATGTGGTTTCCCAGGATAACTTCGCTTCCGTTTTATAAGCGCAGCATTGGTTCAATCAAATTTCTGCATTTTGCATATGATGGACACGGGGCCTTCAGCTTCTACTTTGTCAAGTTTATGTAAGGACAGGTTACATATTAATTTTTTTTATTTAAAAACAAGGGAAAAATTTTTAGCATTGTATTAAGAGAATTCCAATGGAAAGAATCAAAGACGTCCAGCGCACCTCCTTGGTGGTCGGGCAGTTTTGCGGTCTACATTTTGTTTCTATTAAGACTTGCACATAAACATTGATTAAAAAAACTTGATAAGCTAGTAAAAGTCTTTAGAAATGGTGATGCTGCATGTTACACGAGCATATGTAAAGGCAGACAAAGGCGCCCTCTGCTGCAGATAGATGGCAACTAAAATAAATTCTATTTTGGCCCAATTTGGAGGAAATAAAATGACAGCACAGATACCGAAAGCAAATCGAGTGATGCATAATAATAAAATTATTTGCCACATTGCTCAGTTCCTGATCTATCTCCCACACAGCTCCCACGCATCCCATTAATTCTCGCTATTTACCCTCCCCTCTGTCATCCCACTCCTCTTAGGCTGGCGTCAGACGAGCGTTTGTCAGAGAGGAAGGAACGTCCGTGAGAGTGGACGTTGCTTCCACTCTGTGTATGGAGGATCGCGCTTTGTTGCCCCGTCAGCGTCCATCTAGCTTTTTGACAGAGAGGGCTTTTTCACGTCCGTTGGTAGGCCCTCCCAGTCAAAACGGCACAGACGCAGGGAAGTGCGGACAAACGCAAGCACTCAGTGCGCTCGTGTGCCGGAACCCTTAGGCTGGGGGCACACTAGGCGTCTTCTTGTGCGCACTAGCGCGCGTTACCGGCGCCCGGCGCATCGTTGTGATGCTGCGGATGGAACCGGTCACATGCTTGCGCGCACTTAGTGCGTGCGTAGCATGCGTGCACCTAGAGATCATCTCTGTCGATGCGCTAGGATGCGCTTCGACGGGGCTGCAAAGCGCGATCCTCCATAGGAGGATCGCACTTTGCAGCCTTGTGGCAGGTGGGCGTCGAGGGGGGGGCCGGTGCATTAACGTTTTCTTTAACGCACACTAGTGCGTTAAAGAAAACGTCTAGTGTGCCCCCGGCCTTAGATTGTAAGCTCTTAAGCAGGGTCCTCTTCTCCCATTTCTCTCAGTCCATCTAAGGCCGGGGTCAGACGAGCATTTTTAAGAACAGAAGGAACGTTTGTGAGAGTGGACGTTCCTTCCACTCTGACGCCCCTCTGGCCACCTTGCTAAGTGCAGTTAGTGAGCTCAGCGCTACAAGGCTAGATCCTCCTATTGCGTCATAGCGCTTCAACGGGGAGGCTTTCAGGACGTCCGCAGCACAGCCGTGGTAGCACACGCAATTAGTGTGCAGCGCTACAGCATGTGGATGACCCATCGAAGCGTCACAACACTGCGATGGACGCCGGGAGGAACGTCAGTACGGGCACACATACAGAGTTATTCAGAGAGCGGTGAAAACCAGGAGAGTGACTGGAGAAGTGAAAATTCTAGTTCAAAATAGGTGATTTGGAAAGTGAGATAAATGGGAGAATTTTTCTGGTTTGGCTATTTTGACCTAGAATTTTCACTTCTCCAGTCCTTCTCCTGGTTTTCACCTCTCTGAATAACCCTGATAGTGTGCTCGTCTGACCCCAGCCTAACCAATTTGTTAATCTGGTGTGTTTTGTCATACCCATTGTACAGCGCTACAGAATCTGTTGGCCCTTTATAATTTTGAGTATTTGTACCGTGTGGTTTAGGTGATAAGATATATAAAAGGGTAGCATTGGGACACAGGAGGGAGTTCAACAAGGCCTGGGACGGATACACGTTTATCCTAAGCTTAGAAACAAAATCCAATATAAAGCCAGTGATTTTATTCAAGGTCAGTAAAGGGCACATTTATGTATCAATAATGTAGTATGGATTGATGATTCATCTGAAACTTAGAGAATGTATTAAATCAAAGACAACGAACTGCATTAATAAGCTCAATATTTCAGGTCTGACAAAAGACTTTCATCGATATAAAAAGACGGCATCGTATACCTCTATGGGGAAAAGCAGGGACACACCATAAGTGTCACAGAAGGAGGGGGGGGGGGCGAGAGAAAGTATGAACGATAGGGTTATTCAAAGAGATCTGAATTGCTGCCGAAAGGTAACCGAACGCTGAAAATCAGCGTTCGGTTACCTTTCTTGGCAATTCGGCTATTCAGAGAGCCGGCAGTTCGCCAAATGTTGGCAAATTGCCTACACATACGTTGCCTGTTCGGTGCCTGTTTTAGGGCACTGAAATCCCCATAGCTTCGTCTAGTCAGAGAACACAAAACAGCAGTGAAAAGTTGCCGAATTGCCCTGCCATTCGGTGGCTTCATGCAACAGATTTATTCAGGCGAATTGTCATGTTTCGACCCTGCCCCCTGGTGGTGAAGGGCCTCCATGTCTGTATCCTCCTGTGGTTTGGTTTGGCCGTGCTGTCTGGGGCTGTTCTGGGGTTCTGATGTGATCTCCTGGTCTGGGGTAGTGATGAGCCGAACACGTCCGAGTTCGGGTTCGTACCCGAACATTCCAAATGTTCGTATCCGAATCCGAACCCAATACAAGTCAATGGGGCTGAAAATTCGGTTTTTAGAGTGCCCTCCAAGAGGGCATATATGCTAGATATTTGCCATAAAAGGTGTATGGGGGTCCGGGTAGTGCCCTGGGGGACAAGAAACAAGGACAAAAAGTTAAAAAAAAAACGTTTTTAAAGGGACAGAGTTTTCCATGAAATAAGGGTTAAAAATAAAAACGAAAAATTCCTTCAAATATCGTGCCTAGGAGGTCCCCATAACCTGCCCGTGAAGTGGCGGATTTCTAGGATGTATAGAAACACTTGAAAACAAAAAAATGACGTTTCAAATGACGGTAAATGCTTTTCCTTTAATCTATCCATAAACAACTGCATGGGGCGGCAGTCTGTATGAAAAGAGGAGACATTTTCGTACACATAGAAAAAGTTTAGTGATTTTTTTGGCTAAATTATTGTGAAACTTATGCAGGCTTTGGATGAAAGTAACAATAGGTTGTTTAGAATTGGGCCTTTAGCGTTGGCAACAGTGTCGTCACACCGTAACCCCTCTGAGGATATGAATCTGATACAGGCATCAGTGGCAGTGCACCCAAATATTGTGCTTTTGGTGCCAGGCCTGCAAGTACTATCATACAGTATCCCCTCTGTAGTATTGTGGAAGAATGCAGGGGTGGACCTTGCGGTCCTATATTATAAAGATATGAATCTGGTAAAGGCGTCAGTGCACCCAGATATTGTGCCTTTGTTGCCAGACTGCCAGGCCAGCAAGTATCATCATACAGTAACCCCTCTGTAGTATTGTGGAAGAATGCAGGGGTGGACCATGTGGTCCTATATTAAAAAGATATGAATCTGGTAAAGGAGTCAGTGCACCCAGATATTGTGCTTTTGGTGCCAGACTGCCAGCAAGTACTATTATCATACAGTAACCCCTCTGTAGTATTGTGGAAGAGTGCAGGGTTGGACCCTGCTGTTCAAAAAATTAAAATGATATAGATCTGGCACAGGCGTCAGTGCAGCCAAATATTGTGCCTTTCATGGCAGCAAGTGCATTCACACCGTAACCCTTTTGTGGTATCGTGGAAGAGTTCAGTGCTGGAGGTTTTGTGCATGCAGAAGCCTTCCCCGATCTATTCCATTACGTCAGCATCAGGGGATTGATAACTGCTGATCCAGGACTGATTCATTTTTATAAATGTCAGCCGGTCTAGAGTCGGTGGACAGACGCACTCTTTTGTCTGTGACAAAACCTCCAGCGGCACTGAACGTCCTTTCAGAAAGCACGCTGGATGAAGGGCAACCTAGTAGCTGCATAGCATATTGGCTAAGTTCTGGCCAGTGATCCAATCTCAACACCCAGTAAGCCAGTGGATCATCTGCTGGAAAGGAATCCAGGTCTGCCCTTGCCCCTAGGTAGTCCTGCACCATATGGTGAAGACGCTGGCAATGGGTGCCTACATTTGACGTCCCTGGGCGTCGTGGACTAAAATTTTTTTTAAAATGCATCAGTCAAGCGGCCCTGGCCTTCACCACTATTCCTCTGAACATCCGCAGCCTCAGAAGCACGTGTGTCATCACTTGGTAACCTACCAGTGCCTGGAAAGGTGTTACACAAGTGTCGCTTTAGAGCGTCCTCAAGTTTTTTCATCCTGTGCTCACTCTGTGCGGGCAGGATGAGCTCTGCAACTTTACCCTTGTATCGTGGATCAAGATGGGTTGCCAACCAGTAATGATCCCTCTCCTTGATAGCACGAATCCTGGGGTCCTTTAGCAGGCTTTGTATCATAAGGGAGCCCATGCAGCGTAGGTTGGAGGTGGCATTAGCTTCCGAGTCAATGAGGATGACCGTATCGTGCACTTCCTCCTCCCAGCCACGCACTAGCCCTTGTGTTTCTGGGCACACGAAACCCTCCCTTGAGGAATCCACACCTTCAATGCCCCCACTACTTAAATATTCCTCCTCCTCATCCTCCTCCTGTCAGATCTGAGTAGGACCCGCTGGAATGCTGTCTGCGGAAAGACTGGGACCTTGAGAGCTAGGGAAGGCCTCCTCTTCCTCCCACTGCTCTGCCTCTAGAGCCACATCTATAATTCCCTGCAGAGTGTGCTCCAGCAGGAACACTAAAGGAATTGTGTCACTGATGCATGCACTGTCCCTGCTCCCCATCCTCGTTGCCGTTGACAGTACAGTGCATGCATCCTTGATCATCAGCCACTGCGGGGGGGGGGAAACCAAGTTGACCTGAACCTGTCCTTGTGCCATACTCACACAGGTACTTGTTGATGGCCCTCTGCTGCTTGTGCAGACGCTGCAGCATTGCTAATGTCGAGTTCCACCTGGTGGGCATGTCACAGATCAGACGGTTTGTGGGAAGATGGAATTCTCTTTGAATTTCTGCCAGGCGAACGCTTGCTGGGAATGACCGTCTGAAGTGGCTGCAGACTTTTCTGGCCTGGCTGAGAAGCTCTGGCAGCCCTGGGTACTTGGTTAGGAAACGCTGTACCACTAGATTTAGGACGTGTGCTAGGCATGCATCAATTTACCCTTGCGTAGGGCGGAGAGAAGGTTGCTGCCATTATCGCAGACGATCATTGCCAGCTGAAGCTGGCGTGGTGTTAACCATCTCTGCACCTGCCCCTGCAGAGCTGACAATTTCTGGCCCGGTGTGGCTCCTGTCCCCTAAACGAACCACCTCAAGCACAGTATGGCATCTTTTTGCTTGAGCCATTGCGTAGCCCCTGCCACGCGTAGGTTTAACTGCCACTTCGCCAGAGACAGAGAAGGATGAGGAGGAGGAGGAGGTGGAGCAGACAGACCTCATACAAGCAGCTTTCTGGAGGCGTGGTGGATGAACATGCTCCAGCACAGAGCCCCGTCTCGGATCCCTCCCAGCTGCAATCAGAGTTACCCAGTGTGCCGTGAAGGAAATGTAACGACCCTGTCCATGCTTGCTGGACCATGCACCTTGTTGCTGACTGCCTTTCCCAATGACTGGATAACATTGTCTTCCACGTGCTGGTATAGTGCTGGAATGGCCTTGCGTGAAAAGTAATGGCGTTTTGGAACCTGCCACTGTGGTACAGCACATTCAGCAAATTCACACAAGGGAGCAGAGTCCACCTGCTGGAAAGGCAGCAGCTGCAATGCGAGTAATTTTGCTAAGCTGGCATTTAGACGCTGTGCTTGTTCATATGTCGCCTCAAGCATGTGGTACCCAAGTGTCCGGTGTCTTTCCCACGCTTCAGCCTCATCTGACATAGATTACAAATAGCAACGGTGCGCTCTGCTGCACATTTCTTAAAGAACTCCCAGACAATAGAGTTCCTGCATGTGTGCTTTGAGACAACAGCGCTCTGCACCGGAGCAGCTCTGACATGTGATGCCTTGGACTGGCTAGTGCTACGGTTGGTCATAGAGGATGTTGTGCCTCGTGTTTGCTGTGCCTCCTCCTCCCCCTCTTCCTCACTTGATTCCTCTGTTCGATCAGGCACCCAGGTGGAGTCAGTGACCTCATCATCATCCCCTATCTCCTCGTCACTGGAGCCAATTTGGCAGTATGCTGCAGCTGCTGGGGCAACATGAGTGCCAGTTATTTGTGTGTCATCACTGGCACCCCCTTCCTCTAGGATGATTATACTCCCTTCCTCAACCTCAGAGATTGAATCAGAGCACTGTACTTGCTGCGCATCCTCAAGCAGCATGTCACTGTCATTGTAGTCAAACAATTCAGCTGACTCCTCCGTGTGTGATAGCGAGGCTACGGCAGGAGTAGCTGTGGACATGGAGGCTGCATTAGATGCTTTGGCAGCTGAGGTGGACTGTAAAGCACTACAAGCCTGGCTGGCAGAGGACTCGGAGGATGAGGATGGCCTGGTTAGCCAATCCACCAAATCCTCTGTATGTTGCTGCTGCTTAAGACGGCCAGCACCAGTTAGAAAGGACAAGCGTGCCCCTGCAGAGGATGCACCACGTCCACCATTAAATATATACAGAACTCTGATTGAACTCTGGTATAAAGATTAAAGATTTACAGAACTCTGGTATAACTCAGTGAGACACCCTGATAGCTGGCAGCCAGTGACAAGACACAGATTACAATTCCCTCCTATAAATCAGTGAGACCCCCCTGATGGGTGGCAGTGAGAAGACACAAATTACAATTTGCATAAATCTGATAGAAGTATGTGGGACCCCCTGATGGGTGGCAGTGAGAAGCCACAGATTACAAATCTCAGAAACCTCCTATAAATCAGTGAGACCCCCTGATGGGTGGCAGCCAGTGAGAACACACGGATTCTAACAATTCCCAAATATTTTGTAGAAATTAGTGACCCCCAACATACTTGCTGGCAGTGACAAGAGACAGATCACCTCAATTCCCAGATATTTAGTAAAAATTAGTGACCCCCCCAAAATACTGCGTGGCACTGGCTGTGTGACAAGACACGGATCACCTCAATTCCCAAATGTTTTCTAGAAATTTGTGAGACCCACAAAATACTTGCTGGCAGTGACAAGACACAGATCACCTTAATTCCCAAATGTTTTGTGGAAATTTGTGAGACCCCCAAAATACTTGCTGGCACCAGTGACAAGACACAGATCACCTCAATTCCCAAATGTTTTGTAGAAATGAGACCCCCCCAGTAGCGTGGCAGACTGGCAAGTAAGAACACACAACAATCTCCTATGAAATCTCCTCTCAAATGCGTGATGAAGCTGTGCGTGGAAACCTTATATAGTGTGCTGCGGGACTTAGCTCTGTGAGCCCATGATTGGGCAAAATTTGCTCAATCAGGACTCTGAGCCGTGATTGGCATACTGTTGAACCTGTCTTGCACCAGACCTGTGGTCAGGCGCAAGGCTGTAGCCAATTACGAGCTTCAGGCCAGTGGGAAAATGCATTGTGGTCCATTGTGATGCATTGTGGTCGAACATGCGCCGAACACCCGGAAATGTTCGGAGTTCGCGAGCAGACCAAACAGGCTAAGTTCGGTCCGAACTCTGAACCGAACAGCTCATCCCTAGTCTGGGGTCACATGGCCCAATCACACAGACCCACTCCCTATAAATATCCCAGCAGCACAGAGCCTCATTGATGGTTTGTGGAGTTTCATGGTGGTTCTGTCTAGTTCATGTTCCCGGTGTTGCTGCAAAGCATTTCTGTCTCCTTGTATTCTGGTTTTGACCTCGGCTGTGTTTCCTGACAGTCCCTTCTGCCCACTCCTGGTACTCTGTATGCTGATCTGTTGCCAACCTCTGCCTGTATGACAATTCTTGAATGTTTCATGTACCTTGTCTGTCTTAGTTTAGTATATATTCAGAGGCCGCTTATAAGGACCTCTTTAGTGTAGTCTGTCTGTTTGCCTTGATATCTCTTGTCCCTTTGTCTCGGTATGTTTCCTGCATAGTCCTGACGTGGAGTCCTGTTTCGCCTAGTCTGTCAGTTTGTTGACTGCCCTGCAGCCTGCATAATTCATTTACTGCCTACGAAGCCTTGTGTTTCTGAGCGTGCTCTAAGTTCTCTGTCGGTCTTGAAACCTTCGGAGCTTAGTGGCAATTCAGCCCTGCTTTTGTTATCTTTGGTTTTGGAGAAACAAGTCTGTTTTATTGATCTGTCCAGTCAGTAGCTCACTTGCCTTAAGGGCTACACTCCATGTTCCAAATCCACCATGATGGCCCAAGAGGGGCCAACCGTTACACGAATCCCATAGGCTTCAATGTTAAAGATATTCCCGTTTTAATTCAATATCTAATAAACCGTTGATTATAATATTCTGCAGTAAAATGTCTATTGATTTTGGGATATTTTAAGCATTTTTCAGGATTTTTTTGCAAATTTTTTTTAACGTTTGTTCTTTTTTCTGTAACAGCCCTTTTTATTATTTTTATTATCATTCCCTGGACCTCATATGTAAATGTCAGACATTTTCGCTCAGTAATTTCTTCGCAAACAGAGTTTCACTTTTCAAACATTCAAGCAAACTTTTTTTTTAATTATTTCCACTCCATTTGTCTGCGGTGTTGGGTTTTTCCGGCCACTGCGTGTGATCGGCTCTTGCTCGGGTTTTTCCGGCAAGGTTAATCCACATGTTTTTGCGGGTTTTCGGTGTGCCTTCGCCAGGTTTTGCGGTGAGTTTTTGGAGGGTTTGCGGCGACTTTTCCCTGCAATACGACGGCCCTGTGGTTGTCACGGTGGCCCCCGCGCCCCCCCGGCGCCTGGCAGCAGCTTCCTCGCTGCTCGCTGGCCAGGCGCCGAGTGATATTGCGGACGCTTCCGCACACGTGAGACGCCGGGGGGCGGGGCCTGGCGGCGAGACGCGGACCCGCCGGGTTTAAAGCCCAGACTCACAGACGCCGGTGCCCTGACGTGGTAGTTACCTCCCGCAGAGCTCTTGAATATTTTGGCTAATTATCGATTCTGTGTATGACCCTTGGCATTGGCAAACTAACGATTCTGTGTATGACCCTTGGCATTGGCAAACTAACGATTCTGTGTATGACCCTTGGCATTGGCAAACTAACGATTCTGTGTATGACCCTTGGCATTGGCAAACTAACGATTCTGTGTATGACTCCTGGCATTGGCAAATTAACGATTCTGTGCATGACCCCTGGCATTGGCAAACTAACGATTCTGTGTATGACCCCTGGCATTGGCGAACGAACCACTCTGTGTATGATCCTTGGTATTGGCGAACGAACCACTCTGTATGATCCTTGGTACTGGCGAACGAACCATTCTGTGCGTAACTCCTGGTATTAGCATTAACTCTTCTAATTCTGGTATTGAGGTCAGTCTGTGTGGCACCCGAAGCACACATCAGACTACCCCTTGTGTTGTTAGGGTCTTGGGAAGAGCTAATTGTTCTAAGGTCTTGTGTATCATCCTATGTCTGTCTAGTCGTGCCGACCACTCTAAGGATCGGAAGGGTAGAGAGTGTCCTGCGTATAGGGACCACCACTCTAGTATCAGGGGGATCCGTGACATTACGTCAGGGCCAATGGATCCCGCAGACCTCTCTAATCAATTGACTCGTATTGCAGCTAGACAAGAAGAGCAGGACCATAGGATGGACCAGATTGCTCTTGCCCTGCAGACCCTGTTAAACCGATCTAGTTCTGGGACTGCAAGCCCTCCAGACCCAGTAGTGCCTAGGGTCAGTCCGGCCTCTCCTGAGGGATGCAGGCTCAGTATGAAAGCACCCGTACGCTATGATGGGACACCAAATTTGTGCCGGGGCTTTCTGACCCAACTGGAGATATTGTTCGAGAACAACCCCGGATCATGTATGTCAGATAAAGCTAAGGTGGGCTATCTAATTAGTCATTTAACGGAGAAGGCTTTATTGTGGGCTACTCCCTTGTGGGAGAACAAAAAGCCCATCATATACGATTATGAGGGTTTTACTTCAGAGCTTAAACGCACTTTGACCCCTCTAGAAGGGCTACCAATGCAGGGAGGTCATTATTTCATATTAAACAAGGTAATAGGAGGGTTGCTGAATACGCAATAGAATTTAAGACCTTGACTTCAGAGGTCCTCTGGCCGAACGATGTCCTAACCTTGGCCTTTACTGAAGGGCTGAACGACGCGTTTATGTTCGAGTTGGCTCCTCTAAGATTGCCAGAGACTCTTGATCATTTGATCGACTTCTGTATCGCTATGGATGATCAAATTAGGGAAAGGAGACACCCCAGGGATAGACCTAGAAGGCTCTTGCCTCCTTTACCCTTATCATCCCGAACTACCGTTACTTCCGGTAACCAGGAAAACGTTAAATCAGATCTACCTGTTGTTGAGCCTATGCAGATAGGAAAGACTGGTATATCGGAGGCAGAGAGAGCTCACAGAAGGGAGAAGGGACTCTGCTTCTATTGCGCCGGGGCAGACCACTTCCGCCTTCAATGTCCTCAGAGACCTAGGGGGAGCAGGGGTGAGAGTGGCCGAGCAAGCCAGAGACCAGCCAATACCCAGGTTATAGGGTCTCTTTATGCCTCTTTCGTAAACAACGAAAAAAAAAAAAAAAAAAGTCCAGGATCCTGGTACCAATATCATTGACCTGGGACAAGGTTCACATTAAGACTGAGGCCTTCTTAGATTCTGGGGCCTCAGGCAATTTTATGGATAAACAGTTTGCTGCTAAATGTCTCATACCCCTGGTCCTCAAGGACAGACCTCTTATGGTGGAAGCTATAGATGGTAACCCTCTATCCTGCCCCCATATCACCCACGACACTGTTTCTGTATGTATGAAAACAGGAGTATTGCACCACGAAAACATATGTTTCCAAATCATTGAGTCCCCTTCTTGTCCTGTCGTGCTTGGGTTTCCGTGGTTGGCAGAACACAACCCGGTTATTGATTGGGTCCAAAGAGACATCAAATACTGGAGTCCTCGTTGTCAATCGCACTGTCTGGGGAGGGTCAACGTAATCGCTAGCCTCAACGTTGCCACAGCCCCTCCCTTGTCTACAGAGGTGCCTGAACAATATTGGGATTGAAAGAGGTCTTCTCTAAGGCCAGGACTGAGGTCCTACCGCCGCACCGCCCGTACGACTGTGCTATAAATTTACTCCCTGGTACTAAGCCTCCTAGGGGACATGTATACCCCTTGTCCAAAAAGAAAATGACGTTATGGAGGAGTACATAAGGGAGAACCTGGAGCGAGGTTTCATCAGACGGTCCTCTTCTCCAGCAGGGGCAGGTTTCTTTTTTGTATCGAAAAAAGAGGGAGACCTGCGGCCTTGTATAGATTATAGAGGTTTGAACAGGATTACCATAAGGAACGCCTATCCCATACCACTTATCGCAGAACTGTTCGATCGCCTAAAGGGGGCCAATATTTATACCAAACTTGATTTACGCGGGGCTTACAACCTCGTAAGGGTTAAAGAGGGACACGAATGGAAAACGGCTTTTAATACTAGAAGTGGGCATTATGAGTACCTGGTGATGCCTTTTGGCTTATGCAATGCGCCGGCTGTTTTTCAAGACCTCATAAATGATACCTTACGAGAATTCCTGCAAGTATTTGTCATAGTATATCTTGATGACATCCTGATATACTCGCCTGATATCGTAACCCATCATGTCCACGTGAAAAAAGTACTGAAAAAATTGTTGGAGGCTGGATTGTATTGTAAATTAGAGAAATGTTTATTTGACATAAGGACAGTACATTTCCTTGGCTACATAATAACACCGGAGGGGTTCCAGATGGACCCTAAGAAACTTACAGCAATCCTAGACTGGCCTCTACCCCAAGGACTTAAAGCCATCCAAAGGTTTCTAGGATTCACAAATTATTATAGGAGGTTCATTAAAGAGTTTTCGGTTTTGGTATCTCCCCTCACGGCCATGACTAGGAAAGGGGTGGGTAATCAGAAATGGACACCCCAAGCCAGTCAAGCCTTTGAAGCACTCAAACAAGCGTTTACTACGGCCCCGGTACTCAGACATCCGGATCCGGCTCTGCCGTTCCAAGTGGAAGTTGATGCCTCCGAGATAGGCCTTGGTGCAGTCTTGTCCCAGAGGGAGGCACCCGACAAACCATTGCATCCATGCGGCTTCTATTTCCGGAAACTCTCCCCGGCAGAGAGGAACTATGACATAGGAAACAGAGAGTTATTAGCAGTCATATCAGCCTTGGCAGAATGGAGATACCTACTGGAAGGGTCTAGTGACCCCATCCTTATCATAACCGATCATAAAAATCTCACATACATTGGAGATGCTAAACGGTTAAATTCCCGACAAGCAAGATGGTCGTTGTTTCTTTCAAGCTTTAATTACGTACTGACCTATAGACCTGGGTCCAGAAATGTTAAGGCAGATGCTTTATCTAGACAACATGAGTCCTACGAATTTAACGTCCAAGATCAGCATCCCATTGTACCCCAAGAAAGGATTATAGCCTCTACCACAATCAATGTCTCGTCTCCCTTGTTGCAAAGGTTACAAACCGTGCAGGGCACGGCTCCTGAAGGGAAACCTCCCGCGAAACTCTTTGTACCTGAATGTGAAAGAGAAGAAATATTAAACCTTTACCATGATAATAAAACGTCCGGGCATATGGGAATCACCAAAACGGTGTCCAGCATCAATAAAATCTTTTGGTGGCCCACGTTGCGCCGAGATGTTCAGGATTACATAGCTGTGTGCGAGGTTTGCGCAAGACATAAAAATCCCAAAACAGCACCCATTGGTTTGCTCCAACCTCTGCCTATCCCAGAACGACCATGGTCGCACTTAGCTATGGACTTCATAGTGGAGTTACCCGATTCTAGAGGGAACACAGTTATACTTACGATCATCGATCGGTTCTCCAAGATGGGTCACTATGTTCCTCTTCGTAAACTACCGTCGGCAGCCGAACTGGTGCCCATATTCATTAACCACGTGGTCCGCATACATGGTATTCCTCTTGGGATTGTCTCCGATAGGGGTACCCAATTCGTCTCCAGGTTTTGGAAAGGGTTTTGTAAGAATGTGGGGATAGACTTGTCTTTCTCTTCGGCCTATCACCCCCAGACCAACGGAGCAGCAGAGAACGTGCAAATCAGAACGTAGAAAAGTATCTCAGGTGCTTTATCTCAGAACAGCAAGATAACTGGTCAGACCTGCTACCATGGGCTGAGTATGCTTTGAACAGCGCAGTGAGCGAATCCACAGGACATTCCCCTTTCTTCACCGTTTATGGTTTCGATCCTCCTATGTTACCGACTACTTTTTCGGATACCACAATACCTGCTTTGGATGACCATTTGGCGTCCTTGAAGGACACCTGGGGGAAAGTCAAGGAGGCACTCAAGAAAAAAGTGCCATCCAGAAAATCAAGGCTGACAGACACAGGAGGCAGGCACCCGTATATCAGGTTGGGGACAGGGTATGGCTTTCCTCGCGGAATATTAAGCTCCTAGTGCCTTCCATGAAGTTGGCACCTAGATTCATAGGCCCTTACAAGGTTTTACGACGACTCAACCCCGTCTCCTATGCTTTGGCATTACCTCCCCATATCCGGATACACAACGTTTCCACGTGAGCCTCTTAAAACCTCTCTTGTGTAATCGGTACACAGGGCCCGTATCCCACCTCCTCCTATCTCAGTGGAGGGTGGGGAAGAGTTTGAAGTCCGGGCCATTTTGGACGCCAGGGTATCAAGGGGCACATTGCAGTATCTGGTCGATTGGGTGGGCTACGGGCCGGAGGATCGTTCTTGGCTCCCGGCTGCTGAGGTCCATGCGCCTCGGTTGGTGAAGGCCTTCTACGTGGCTCATCCCCGCGCTCCTGGGGGTCGTCCAGTGGCCGCCCGTAGAGGGGGGGGTTCTGTCACGGTGGCCCCTGCGCCCCCCCGGCGCCTGGCAGCAGCTTCCTCGCTGCTCGCTGGCCAGGCGCCGAGTGATATTGCGGACGCTTCCGCACACGTGAGACGCCGGGGGGCGGGGCCTGGCGGCGAGACGCGGACCCGCCGGGTTTAAAGCCCAGACTCACAGAGACGCCGGTGCCCTGACGTGGTAGTTACCTCCCGCAGAGCTCTTGAATATTTTGGCTAATTATCGATTCTGTGTATGACCCTTGGCATTGGCAAACTAACGATTCTGTGTATGACCCTTGGCATTGGCAAACTAACGATTCTGTGTATGACCCTTGGCATTGGCAAACTAACGATTCTGTGTATGACTCCTGGCATTGGCAAATTAACGATTCTGTGCATGACCCCTGGCATTGGCAAACTAACGATTCTGTGTATGACCCCTGGCATTGGCGAACGAACCACTCTGTGTATGATCCTTGGTATTGGCGAACGAACCACTCTGTGTATGATCCTTGGTACTGGCGAACGAACCATTCTGTGCGTAACTCCTGGTAAGCATTAACTCTTCTAATTCTGGTATTGAGGTCAGTCTGTGTGGCACCCGAAGCACACATCAGACTACCCCTTGTGTTGTTAGGGTCTTGGGAAGAGCTAATTGTTCTAAGGTCTTGTGTATCATCCTATGTCTGTCTAGTCGTGCCGACCACTCTAAGGATCGGAAGGGTAGAGAGTGTCCTGCGTATAGGGACCACCACTCTAGTATCAGGGGGATCCGTGACAGTGGTGCTTGCTGAATACACCGCAGGGTCGCCGAAATGGGATCGACCAAATCCTGCCGAATTGAAGAGAACGAAAAGTCACCGAACGTGCGGTGACTTTTCGATTCTCTTTGAATAACCCTGATATGAGTAAATGTACATTGAATAGGAACACAGAAAGAGACTCTAAAGTAGACATAAAAACAGGTGTGCGAGGTGTGTGAAAAATGTGAGCCGCCTGGGGCTTAGTGTTTGGAAATGGCAACAAACCGTTAAAATAGACTTTTTACTCATTAGGTTGGCTGAGCCTCCTGGAAGATGTACTTCCAAAACATCTGGGGGGCCATGGCCGCAGACCCCTTCCTTAACTCTCCTTTTTTCCTCCTCCTTAATCATAAAAGCTATATTAAAGGGGACGCGTTGCATGATTTATTCATTTTTTAAATTAGATCCCTTGTATCGTCCCCTCAACAGCTAAGCAAACCATCAAATCTATGAAGAACAAGCTGAACGTAATGTTACCCCAGCGGTGTGTGTGTGTGTATATAAATATTATTAGACGTGGTTTTATAAGGAAAAATACAAAGACAACACTGCAAGAAATCATCACAACTCATTTATAAAAACATGTAATTCTGCAGAAATACACAATACTGTATAAATATAAAAGCAACGTCAATACAGTTTGATCCTAAAAAAAAACTGTTCGTACAAAAGTTCAAATAATACTGTTTAGCTTAATTAAATGCACTAGAAACAAAAAGGACAGAACTAGAATGTGTAATACTATTAGTAAACACGGCAGAAAGAGAAGACGATCACGATTATTACAAATTATGAAGAATATCTTGAATCTGTACCTTTCTAACATGTTATATTGTGTAGAGAAGGGGTCAGAAACATTGGCCTTAAAGGAGTTTTGAAGCTACATTTCCCACGAGTCTCTGTCCAAGTTACAGTTAAAAATATTTATAAAGCGCCAACAAGCTCCATAGCGCTGTACAATGGGTGAGACAGAACAACAAATACACATATAAGTCAGACACACAGAACAGTGGGAGAGAGGACTTTGCTCGAGAGCTTAAAGCTTAGAGCAGGGATGTCCAAACTCCGGCCCCCCCAGATGTCCATGAACTGCAACTCCCATGCTTCTCCATCTAATGCAGTCAGAGATTTCTGGGGGTTGTAGTCCGGAACATCTGGGGTGCCAGAGTTTGGACATCCCTGGCTTAGAGCTAAGAGAGACTGAGCATCAAGGGTGATGTAGTTCCAAAACATCTGGAGGGCCGAGGTTGCTGAACCCCTGGTATAGAGGACAGGCTCTCAGGGAGTCGGATTGTGTATGTACAGTGTGCCAGGGAAAACAGTAATACACAAAATCATGTTTTCTATCAAAAGGCCTATTGTGTCCTTTAAAAAATGGGTCCATAGAATCCCACTGCTTCCAGTGTCGTAAATAATGAATATCAAAGAGATGGACTGGGATCAAGGAAGATGGAAAAAAAAGTCACAATTTGTCAAAAGTCTGTGAAATTAGCCATTTTCAGAAACTAAACCATAACCGAAAAAATACAAGGTGGCTACCTATCTGAAAAAACAAAAAAAATAAGAAATAACTCGGTCTTAATTCTATTGGCTTTCACAGATGGGGAAACCTGCAGCCATGTGGTTCTTCCTATCAGCAGCATCACAGGTTTAGAATTCAAAACCGCTACATCACAGTTCCTGTGGGGAACTGCAACGGCCCCAACTACATTACCACGACTGACCAGCAGAGGGAGCCGTCTGTCACATACTGCATACAGTCTCCAACTGCTGTGTAATGATATTACAGTGCATTTAAGCTGTGTGTAGGAGTGTGTATGTATGCGTGTGTGTGTGCGCGTAGTGGTGATAGGATTAAGGGGTAATGCAAAGTGGTTTTCCACAATTTATGAGTCTAGTGAGGAAAATATACAGAGAAAAACATATGCAAGTGTCAAATAATCTCCTTGCAGATTCCCCCCACTGGAAAAAGGCTTCTTGTTTGTATCTTTTCTATATTTTCTCAAAATATCCTCAGTTGTACATGTTTACCGTGTGTTGCAGCAAAATGTGAATATGACATTATAAAAGATTAAATTTAAGACATTGTCACTTCAGGAAATCAAAACCTAAAATGTGAAAGTTTCTTTGATCCGAGTCCCTGAGGCTCTTCTTCACTTCGCAGGAGAAAAAAAAAAAAATCATCTTCCCAATGTAACAGCAAGAATACAAAATATCCTAATATACAAAATGAACATTTATAAAATGTTCTGAACACTGGCTAGCAGTCCAATGACTGGGCTGAGTGATGGCGGCTCCTCTTATCCTAAATCAGGAAACGCTCATCTATTAGGGTTTTTGATGCCAGATTCCTCTGCCCAATGGTGCCACGGAGCAACCGGAAACACTTTAGGGGAGGGAATAGAAAAAAAGATAGTACCATAAAGAAAAAACATCATTTTTTGGCAAAAGCTTTACAGATATAACTTGCAGTTTATTTATTGGTTTTGTGCTTCCCCTTCTACTTCTATACATTTCACATAATTAATGATCTATTAATTTAGCAAAAGGTTTCCAGTAACAGGACTGAAGAATGCAGTATGATCCATAAGATCTGATCCCAGAACACGCATGAGTTCCTTTCTATACCCCATATCAATTTGCTTTCTCCATTTCCAGACCCCAAACCAGTTTCTTTTCACCCGCCTCCTGATCCAATATTATTCCCCTGTCCCATGCTGTATGGTACCCACCCGACATGTCCCATAGTCAATAAACTGGGCATCATTCAGGAGCTGTAGAAGACACACTATGCTGCGGCTGATCCGCTCTTCACCTCCTGTTGCAAATTGTATCCTATGACATACAGGGTTATTCAGAGAGAGGTGAAAACCAGGACAATTGGCAGGAGAAGAGAACAATCTAGACCAAATAGTCAATTTGGAAAGTGAGGTAACTGGGTAATTTTTCTGGTTTGGCTGTTTTGACCTAGAATTTTCACTTCTCCTGCCAATTCTCCAGAGTTTCACCTTTCTCAGTTAATCTAAATGGTAACATAGAAACATAGAAAATGTCGGCAGATAAGAACCTTCCGGCCCATCTAGTCTGCCCAATTACATGGATACTTAACCTGGATTTATCTTTTGTTTAGGATAGCCTTATGCCTATCCCATGCCTGCTTAAATTCAATTACTGTTTTGGCCTCTACCACTTCTACTGGAAGACTGTTCCATGTATCCACCACCCTCTCAGTAAAATAATGCTTCCTGATGTTACTTTTAAACCTTTGCCCCTCTAATCTAAGACTATGTCCTCTTGTTTTGCTACTTTGTTTCCTTTTAAATATACTCCCTTCCTCTACCTTGTGGATTCCCTTTACGTATTTAAATGTTTCTATCATATCTCCTCTGTCTCGTCTTTTTTCCAAGCTGTACATGTTAAGATCATTAAGCCATTCCTGGTAACTTTTCTCCTTCAAGCCGTACACCATTTTAGTAGCCCTTCTCTGAACTCTCTCTAAGGTGTCTATATCCTTCTGGAGATACGGTCTCCAGTACTGCACACAGTACTCCAAGTGAGGTCTCACCAGTGCTCTGTACAGTGGTAACCTATGACATGCAGCACCCTCATGTGGTGGTGGTCTAGGCAAGTGGTCCCCAACGCTGGTCCTCAGGACCCACCAACAGGACAGATTTTAAGGATCACCTTGGGGAAATGCAGACTGAATCCTGCAATCACTGAGCAGCAAATCATATCATCTGTGCTGTGCTTCACATATCTGCAAACTTGGCTTGGTAATGGTACCTGAGGAGCAGGGTTGGGAACCACTGGTCTAGGCGAATGCTGGAGTCAGCTGAACTGCCTGTATTAGAAAGGCATAATGATATGAACAGCCATCAGGATATCGGCCATGTGGGAACCAAGTGTCTCCAACTAAAATTATGGGGACATGTGTCTCATGGTATTCCCAAGACTTGCCCCCTGCATGTATGAAGGAGTTTCCATGTTGAATTAAATCATCTTTTTGCTTTTCAGATCAATAGGTTTATGGTAGAATTACTAAACCTACATTATATGGGGAGGACGGAATTTAATCATGTAGATTAGTCTACGTTTCATACAACAAAACGTGAAGCTGGTGGTTGCATTATTAATGCCATAAATAATATCTAGCCAACCTTACCTCGCTTTGGACATATGTGAGAAGGGCAGCCAGGACAAAATTTTGCGAAGCAAGATCAACAACACAGAAGAAAAGCATGTCAAAGATCAGGAGTGTCGACTCCATACCATAGAAGAGGACATTGCTGAAAGAATGGTTCTCATCTGGACGGAGAGAGAAGGCGAGGGAGGAAATGGTTAGTCTTACAGGGTTATTCAAAGAGATTCGGTGTCTTTTCGTTCTCTTCAATTCGGTTCCTTTTGCCGATCCCATTTTGGTGACCCTGCGGTGTATTCAGCAAGCACTACAGGGTCCCTGAATTGCAGGGAAAAGCCGCCGCAAACCAGACGAAAACTAACCGCAAAACCCACCGAATGCACGCAGAAAAGCCACAAAAACATCTGGATAAACCTGCCGAAAACCAAGCCCGAGCAGGAGCCGAACACTGCAGACGAGGGAGGTGAATAAATTAGCAAAATAGTTTGTGTGAATCTGTGAAAATGAAACGCTGTTTGCAAAGAAACTACTGAGTGAAAATATCTGAAATTTACACAGGAGGTCCAGGGAATGATAATAAAAAGGGCTGTTACAGAAAAAATAAGTAAACTTAAAAAAAAACAAAAAAAAAACCAAAACGGACCTTTTTAAAAAAAAAAAAATATTCTGAAAAATGCTTAAAATATCCTAAAAAATCTATAAATAAAGAGACTCTTTACTGTATAATTTTATAATGAACGGTTTATTAGATATTGAATTAAAACAGGAATATTTTTAACATTGAAAACCTATGGGATTCTCCTGAATTAACTTGCCGAATGAAACCACCGCATGGCAGGGCATTTCGGGAACCTTTCACTGCTGGTTTGTGTTCTCTGAATAGCCAAAGCAGTACTTTTTCATGGGGATTTCACTGCCCTCGAACAGGCACCGTATGTTCAGGCAATTCGCCAGGATTTGGCGAATTGCCTGCTCTCTGGATAGCCGAATGGCCAGGAAAGGTAACCGAATGCTGATTTTCAGCGTTCGGTTACCTTTCTCAAGCAATTCGGATCTCTTTGAATAACCCTGTTAATCTCAAGTCATTGAAACAAAAAATGTGATAATATACACTTTGCAAAATATAAATACGGAAGCACACCATGAAATGAAAAAACAAAATCTTTATTGAAAAACAACACCGCCACACAACAATAATAAACCAATAAATTAGCACTGCGCTTCATATGGGTATAATGAAAGATGCAAAGAATGATGGATGCAAAAATCATTAAATATATAAATGCACAAGCCCACAGGAAAACACAGCCATCTAGGCCAACTGTTGACAGAACGCATAAGGCCGCTGTCACACTGAGCAACATGAAAATTACACGTTTTCTCGCGCGATTTTCATATTTGCAATATTATCGTGCAATAACGCCGTTATGAGTGATATTGCACAACACCACCAATGCAAAGCGCGAAAAAAGGGTCATGTACCAGCGACATGCTACAGCAACGAGCTACAGGCGACAATGAGCGACAAGATGTGAACAGCTCTATTGAAATGCATTGGAGAAGCTACCTAGAGCGATATTGCGTGGAAATATGCACGATATCGCGGCAAAAATAAATCGCTTAGGCCCCATTCACACTGTGCAGCTTAAAAATTGCACGTTTTTCCACGTGATTTTCATAATCGCGACATTGAGTGATAATGTCGCCGTTATGCGCGATATATTGCAAAACACCACCAATGCAAATCAAGAAAAAAGGGTCATGTACCAGCGGCGAGATACATGCGACGAGCTACATGCGACATTGAGCAACAAGATGTGAACAGCTCCATTGAAATGCATTGGAGAAGCGACATAGAGTGATATTATGCGGAAATATGCGCGATATCGCGGCAAAAAAAGTGCGATAAATCACACAGTATGAATGGGGCCTTAGTGTGAACGGGGCCTATATGAACCATTGATTATCCATAAAGAGTCAATCTAAGTAGTGCAGGCTAACCCTAAAACATAAGCAGTACAACCATATAACCATACAGCTATGCGGCAACCTACAAAGCAATATATGATCAATGATGAATAATGAAAGTGCAACCAAGGGGAACCTGCAGAACAACAGACCAGCAGAGAGCAGACAACCCGACGTTTCGCTCCAAGACCTTCCTTTATCAAGGGTTCCTGTGGGCTTGTGCATTTATATATTTATTGATTTGTGCATCCATCATACTGTCTCATTCTTTGCATCTTTGGTATTCATTACCGGCCGTGAGGCGAGATCCAGCTGGTCGTGTGACCGGCAGGGGGGAACTCAATGGAGTCCTATGGACTCCATCGAGTGGATGCTCGCGGCTGCGCCCAGCGCTGCCACGAGCCTCCAGGATTTTTACGCGCGGTAACAAAGCAGGCAGTATTTTTTGTGTCTGCATTGCAATCCAGCGTTAAAACGTAGACGCAAGGGGGAAAACCGCTGGTGCAGTATTTCCTCCCTTGCGCCCGCGTTTTAACGCTGAGAACGTAATTTAGCCCAATGTATTTGCTGTATTTCCCAATGCTCTGGTTAAGTTTACACCAGGTTTGGAATAGACCCCCTTATGGAGCTTGTGACTACATCATCATGTGACCATTCTGACAGAGCTGAAGCTTTAGGTCCCATGGTGAAGGTAGAAAAAAAAAATATCCCAGTAATCGAGGTAAATTCAGCATTTTGCTTTGTGTGGTCTTTAATGTGTTCGAAAGGATCAATAAAAAACGGCATTTTGCCACTTCTTGAATTTATTTTGCTTTAAAGAAAGTGGAAAGGCTGCATGTCACCAGCCAAAACACAAGACGCTCTGTTATCTGATTAAAAAGATAAACAGGTCTATTCAAAGAAAGGTGGACCTCAGGAGAATGGCTGGAGAAGTGAAAATTCTAGGTCAAAATAGCCAAACCAGAAAAATTCTCCCATTTATCTCACTTTCCAAATCAGCTATTTGCTCTAGATTGTTCTCTTCTCCTGCCAATTCTCCTGGTTTTCACCTTTCTCTGAATAACCCTGAAAGATTATTTGGCAAGCCTTTTTCACAGATTTAAATAGACTGTATTTTAGGTATTCTCAAATGTTACAAGAATAGCCCTTTAATCTGACAGGGTTTTATTATATAAAAAATCCCACTGTTCACACCAGCAGAGTGACCCATATGGTACCATTATAAAAGATGCTTTTGTCCATCGGTTCCATGAATTCCATGCTGAGTATTCGCTCCAGAAGCAATTTATCTTTTACAAAATAGTCCATATCCTTAAAGGCCTGAAATACAAATAAAAATGAGTGGATGTATTGTAGAAATGATGTCTTGAATCCTTGCGAGTTGTGATGTGACTGGCCTGATGTAAGGCTGGGGTCAGACTAACGCATTTTTAACGTGCGTTTAGGCGCACTTAATCACGGCCGCAGTAGCAGCAAATGACGGGCAATATACAAAGTACGGCCGCACGAAAGTGTGGCTGCGCAACGCAAGCGGCAAACTAACACATTTTTTTGACAACATCGAACCGCTAGTACTGACGTACAGAGTGCGCTGCGTCCGCATAGCGGCGTGTGTGTGTGATTAGGAGACGTCAGACGCTGCTAATGTCCAGCCAACATAACGTCCACACACCCAAAGTTTACTGGTTTGGATCCGTAAAAAAATCACGCACGAAAATGCGCATCGCATGACCGTTTTCGTGCATTCCGTGAAAAAATACGTCAATGCGTTCGGACGCACTTTTTTACGGATGACGCGAAAAATGCGTTCGTTTGACCCTAGCCTAAAGGTCTGGATATTGGCTGGATGACAGCTGTTCGAGTTATTCAAGGCAATTAAATCTGCAATTATTTACTTAAGTGAATCCAAGTGCGAGTCGGGTGGATCCTTAAAACAGGACTGTATTGCCTTTGGCAGCAAAGACTGGTTCGGATCTGATGTAAGAGCCTAGGGACCTGAACTTAGCGGGGAATCATTACAGTGAGGTTCTCCCAGTTTCACGCGGCTGATTATTACTCTCCAAATACTTTATTACTACCCCTCCACAGCTCTCAACCTTACAGTGGATTTGGATAAAAAGGAGGTTACCAGGGGATTTATTCCATCTCTATTATCAAACCAGGAGGCATCACAAAACACACACACACACACACACACACACACACTACTTAATTTTCTCAGTGTATATGCTCAGTCAGTTTCATAGAGGAATACCCTGTTGGATGCACACGACATGCCCTATTACATACTTAACGCTAATGTTAGCGCTCAGCTGTGTGAGCGTTAAGGTTTGGTTAAGTGGCCCTAGCGCGGGTTGACCATATTACATTCCAAACACTAACGTGTTAAAAAACCCGTTAACAATTCGGAGACTGCGCAAGATTACTGTACTTTGCGCTCCCTATGCTTAACATGGGGAGCGCAAAGTGTTAAATAGCGTTAGGCTTACAAAGCCCTAAAAGAGGCCTGAAGCACCTAAGGGCCTTAGGCCCTTAAATTGGCTCTGATGCCAGGATGCAGGGAGGATTTTTCTAGAAGGTTTGGCAGCGCGTGAGGAGATTGAGCGGGAGCAGTGTGGGAGGAGTCGACAGGAGGGTACTTAAGGCGCGTGAGGAAAGGCTCTGCGCGCCTTTTTCTCCTGAGGTAGAGCGGTGATAATCTGTGCTGCGTCAGAGAAGTGGTGTTTTTTTCGATTTTTACCTCAGAATTGTTCTGGAAATGACTGAAGGTGGTGAGCTGGAGTCGCTGCTAGAGGAGGTGCGGGAGGCGGCTCGGCTCCGTGGTGTGGAGTGGGCCAGGAGAAGCTTGTCGGAGGTGTTGGCGGCGGATGGGGGTTCTCGGCCTGCCAGGATTTCGAGGCCTCCAGTGCGGTTTAATCCGGGAGGCGAATCCAGTGTATCGGCGGCCGAGAGAAGGAGTTTGGAGGCTGTGAGAGGTCGTGGTCGTTTGGTCCAACGGATGCTGGAGGCTTGTGACGCAGTTGGGGACGAGGCTGGAGTGAGCGATTCCAGAAGTGTGGAAGGTAGGAGATTGAGGCCGGCTTCAGGGGCTAAGGATTCTCCCAGTCGGAGGGGTGGTGTGGTGAGCTCTACCAGGAGAGAAGGAGTGCGGAGTTCGAGAAGTTCCTTGGGGAGAAGGAGAGGTCGGAGTTCCGCCAGGGGTCCCAGAGCAGGAGCAAGGGCTGTCTCAGGGGCTGATGTGTCAGCGGTAAGACAGTTGGTGCATAGGGATGTGGACGGTGGTGTGACACTGGGTGTTGGTGTGCGGGATGAGGGCGCCCATGAACTCGAAGTAAATTGGTGTTCCGGTGGTGGAAATGATGGGGCTCCGGAGGGTGATGTGAAGGAGCGTGTTGCTGATTTTGGTTCTTCGGGTTCTGGGGCTCATCGCACTATTAATTTTTCGTCCACAGTTTCAAGGTTTCGGGAGAGGAGTCCACAGCCGGTGGATGGTTTCCAGGCTGCTGGAGTTGGTGCTGGAGGTTTGGATTCGATGGCGATGGAGGTTACAGAAAGTTCAGGTGGATCTCGTGTGGCGTCAGGTAACGGAATTGGTGGTGATGTTAGTTCTTTCATGTCTTTTTTACAGGGGGCCTTTGAGGCCTGGTCGGGTTCACCAAGGGGTGTGAATCAGGGTGTGGATTTGGCTCAAGCTTGGAAGGGGGCAGGTGGGCCAGTTGTGAGAACCGGTGAAGCTCTTGGTGGTGAAGTTTTGGCTTCAAATGGGCCGGGTGGCATTGTGGGTGCACTCGGTGAGTCCACAGGAGTGGCGGAGGTGACAAGGAGGAATGCTTACGTGTCATTTTCTGGGCCTTTGGGGTTTCATTTGAAACAGGAGGTTAAAGAAGGCATTTGGAGGGGGGAGTATGTGGAACTTTTTTCCCTGCTTCCGTTGGATGAGGTGGCTGGGGTGAAAGATGTTTCGTCTAAAGACGGTTTAAAAGAAGAAGAGGAAAGGAAGAAGAGGTTTCGGAGGATTCCTAAGTCATTCGGGAACTGGCTTCGGGCTTTCTGTATTTTGGCTAGTGTGGTTGGGGAAAAGAGCCCACAGCACTGTTCGGGCCTTTTTTGCTATGTGGACGGGATTTGGGAGGCTTATCAAACCTACGGTGGTTAGGCTTGGTGGAAATACGATGAGCAGTTTAGAGAACGTTTGGCGTCTCACCCAGGAATGGGGTCGGATCATTTGGATATTACGCTGTGGTTGCGTTTGATGGGGGCACAGAAGGCGTTGCCCTTTCCAGGAGGAGCCGGTGGGGGAGGAGTCAGTTCCCCATCGGCTGGTGTTAAAAAGGGATCGTGCTGGCAGTTTAACGAGGGTCAGTGCAAGTTCGGTGCAGGGTGCAGATACAAACACGAATGTTCACATTGTGGAGGATCGCATTCATCGTCCAGATGTTTTAAGAGGGCAAGACAAGGGGGTTTGCCTTTTGGAGGGTCTGGAGAGGGGAGCTTCCCCGGTGAATCTCGACGCGATGTTACCGTGGCTAAGGCTTTACGGAAGACGTAGAGATGCAGAGTTTTTACGTGAGGGGTTTGGTGTTGGTTTTCGGATTCCTTTTGTGGCAAGGCCGGGTGGTGGCAAGCTAAGAAATTTGAAGTTGGCTAGAGAGTATCCGGAGGTAGTTCGGGAGAAGGTGTTTAAGGAGATCGGGGCTGGTAGGATGGCAGGTCCCTTCTCGTCCCCTACGGTGCGGGATTTGAGGATATCCCCCTTGGGGTTGTGCCGAAGAGGAAGGCGGGTGAATTTTGTTTGATTCATCATTTATCCTTTCCACGGGGAAAATCGGTGAATGATGATATTGGCGAGGAGTTGGCCTCGGTGTCATACGTATCATTTGATTCTGCGGTCAGTTTGGTTCGTGAGGCAGGACCGGGTGCTTTGATGGCCAAGGGGGATATTGAGTCGGCTTTTCGGTTATTACCTATTCATCCTCTTCTGGGATTTTGGTTTGAAGGAGAATTTTATGTGGATTTATGTTTGCCTATGGGGTGTTCCATTTCCTGTTCCTTTTTTGAATGTTTCAGTACATTTTTGGAATGGGTGGGACGTGAAGTGGCAGGATCGAACAATCTGACTCATTATCTGGATGATTTCTTGTGCGTGGGGAAGGAAGGGACAGAGTGTCTGCACATTCTTCGGTCGTTTCAGTGGGTGGCAAATCGATTTGGTGTTCCTTTGGCTTCTGACAAAACGGAAGGTCCAGCATCAGTTATTACTTTCTTGGGAATTGAGATTGATTCAAGTAAGGGTGAGTGTCGTTTACCTATGAAGAAAGTGGTGGAAGCTTTGGGGCAGGTTGAAGGGGCATTGTCGGTTAAGAAACTGCAATTGAGAGAGCTCCAGTCGCTGATTGGTCACTTGAATTTTGCATGCAGGGTCATTCCGGAGGGAAGAGTCTTTTTACGTGGTTTGGCTTTGGCGACGCGGGGTGTTCGGGAAGGTCATCACTTTGTTAGGATTTCCAGTACCATGAAAGTAGATTTGGAAGTGTGGAAATCCTTTTTTGTGGGGTTCAATGGGGTGGCTTTATTCCCTTCAAAAGAGATTTTGGCTAAGGAGTTGGAAGTTGGCTAAGGAGTTGGAATTTTTTACGGACGCCTCAGGAGGTGTTGGTTTTGCAGTATATTTTGGGGGACGTTGGTGTGCGTCTCGCTGGCCAGATAGTTGGTTGGCATCTTCCTTGGTGCAGAATTTGGCCTTTTAGGAGTTGTTTCCATTAGTTGTGGCCTTGGAGCTGTGGGGAGGTGCTCTGGAGGGAAGAAGGATTCTGTTTCGTTCTGACAACATGGCGGTGGTGTCGGCGGTTAATTCTTTGTCGGCTTCATCCTTGCCAGTCATCAGATTGCTGAAGAGATTTGCTTTCATGTGTCTTAAGTTTAATGTTTTATGCAGGGCAAGGCATGTCCCGGGTCGCCTTAACTCAGTGGCGGATGCTTTGTCTCGTTTTCATTGGGGCAGGTTTTGTTCCCTGGCTCCGATGGCGGAGGAGGTGGGCACCCCTTGTCCGGAGGGCCTTTGGCAGCTAGGCTCGGAATTTTTGGAAGATGGGTGAGAGGTTCTTTGTCAGAGTCATCTTGGAAGGCCTACTCGCGAGTATGGAGGGAGTGGGACGCTTTGGCCGAGCGGTTCAGGTACGTGACAGTGGGTGGTTTGGATGAGGATAGTCTGCTTAGGGCATACCTCATTCGGTTATTTGAGTCTGGGGCGTCTCCTGGAGTGGTTCGGCAGTCTTTAGCCGCCTTGGCTTTCCTTTTTCAAGTATCGGGAAAAAGAGATTTCACCAAGGATTTTGTTATCGGATGTGCAGTTCAGGGTTATGTGAAGGGGAAATGCAGGGAGGACGCTAGGCGTCCAGTTTCGAGACAATTATTGGAGGGGCTATGGGATTTTGTTGGGAGTTTTTGTTCTTCACCTTATGAGGTTCGGCTCCTGAGGGCGGCCTTTTGTTTGGGGTTTTTTGGGGCTTTTCGAGTGGGTGAGCTGTTTGTAATTCTAAGAGAGGAGGTGGTGGTTTAGGAGCAGATGCGGTTTGGTTGGGAGTTAATGATCTGGTTATTTGGGTTGCTAACTCCAAGACGGATCAGTTGGGCAGGGGGCGCAGAGTTGGTTTATTTAGTGTGGATAACTGCGTGGTTTGTCCAGTGGAGAACGTTAAGAAATTTTTGGAAGTAAGGGTAGAGTCTAGTGTGGCTTTTTTATGTCACGCGGACGGGTCGGCTTTATCAAGATTTCAGTTTATTTCTATTTTTAATAAGGGTTTGGTGAGTTTAGGGAGAGATCCGAAGGAATTTGGTTCTCACTCTTTTTGTATTGGGGCTGCAACGGCAGCTTCAAGGTTGGGTTTGTCGGCAACGGAAATTCAGGAATTGGGAAGATGGAACTCAAGGGCTTTTAAGTCTTATGTTCGTCCTGGTTTGCTGTCATGAATTTTGTAATCATCTGTTAAAGCTGGGAGGCTATGTGGAGCACAGTTTGATGTATGTTATGTGATTTTATGTTTTCAACTTTATATAAAAAAAAAACAAACAGAGATAATTTTGAAATATGAAATATATAAACTTATACATGAAATATGAATTATACCTTTCATACGGAATATATATATTTATTCTATTTTATCTTTTGTAAATTTGTTGTTTGGGGTTGAGTGTGGGGGTTTGGAGTATGTGGAGGCAAGGAGTTGGTATTTGTTTCTGATGTTTTTCTTTACAGGTATGATCTTGATTTTTGGAGGGATGTGTGGTGGTTTGGTGGGGGAATTTTTTCCTTTAAACTTTTTTGTGTGGGGAGTTTTCTCTTTTTTAGTATTTTGTGTGGTGAAATATTTTCCTTTTAATATATTTTGTGTGGTGGAGATGTTGGTAATGTGTTTTTGTTTTTGCAGATCCTCCAAGAGTGGTGTGGATTATTGGAGACTCGCTGATTTTTTGGGCGAGAAGAAGGGCGTTGGTGAGATCCTCTGGAGTTCAGATGGGTCTGCTTGGGTCAGCAACACGGGTATGGTGGATCGGAATCCGTGGACTCCTATGGGAGGAGTTTATGGGAGGATTTTGGGTGCCCTGAGGCACGGTGAAGTTCCCCATGTGCTGGTGGTCCACATGGGAGGGAACGATTTAGGTGTGGTCCCTCTTTGTATGCTGCGGGAGCAGATGCAGGAAGATCTGAGGCAGTTGAGGGTGTGGTCACCATGAACAGTGGTGGTGTGGTCCGAGGTGATGCCAAGGATGGTGTGGGAGCAGGCGGAGAACGAGGAGGCGGTGCGGCTGGGCCGCATCAAACTGAATCGAAGCATGGGACGGTTCGTGAGGAGGATGGAGAGTGTGGTGGTGCGACATCTACCTTTTGAAGAGGAGGAGGCGGAGTGCTATTTTATGGCAGATGGTGTTCACTTGACAGATGTGGGCAAAGATCTGTTCATCCTGGGGCTCAAGGAAGGGATCGAACAAGCCCTGTTTATTCTTGGTGGGGGAGCTCTCACATAAGGGGGTTATGTGAGGAGCTCGTGGCGGGGGCTTGTAGGCAGTGCTGGCTAGGGGTTCCTTTTTAGTTATGATTACTTTGTTAGATGGCTGGGAGTTGGGTAGATTTTTGGTGGTTGGTTGGTTTGGAGAAGTGTGGGGGTTGTGGGGAGTCCTCTTTCAGCACTGGATTATTGTTTTGTTATGAGAATTGTTATGTTATTTTGGTGGGGTTTTAGTGTGGAGTTTTTAGCTGTGGCCTATATATAATTAATATATATATTATTCCACAGTTATGTGTTTGCGTATTCTTTGTGTGTTTCTTGTCTCCTGTAGTCCGACCCGGTCACCAGTAGGCGACTTAATGAGGCCTGAAGCACCTAAGGCGTAGGGCCCTTAAGTTGCCTCTGATGCCAGGATGCAGGGAGGATTTTTCTAGGTTTGGCAGCGAGTGAGGAGATTGAGCAGGAGTGGTGTGGGAGGAGTCGTCAGGAGGGTACTTAAGGCGCGTGTTGAGAGGCTCTGCACGCCTTTTTCTCCTGAGGTAGAGCGGTGATAATCCCCACCCTTCCTCCCTTTTTTATTTTACTTTTAGATGGGTTGCTTTTTTCGTTAGACCAGTTTTTTGTTTTTTGGGCTCCTTTGTCACGGCGGGGGCTTGTAGGCAGTGCTGGCTAGGGGTTCCTTTTTAGTTAGGATTACTTTGTCAGATGGTTGGGAGTTGGGTAGATTTTTGGTGGTTGGTTGGTTTGGAGGAGTGTGGGGGTTGTGGGGAGTCCGCTTTCAGCACTGGATTATTGTTTTAATTTGTTATTAGAATTGTTATGTTATTATGGTGGGGTTTTAGTGTGGAGTTTTTAGCTGTGGCCTATATATAATAAATATATATATTATTCCACAGTTATGTGTTTGCGTATTCTTTGTGTGTTTCTTGTCTCCCGTAGTCCGACCCGGTCATCAGTAGGCGACTTAAGCTAATTATGTCCTGCTGCGGTTAACTCAAAATGTACCCACAGCTAGGAGCTGGTGCTTACTGATTGCGCTTCTGCAGAATCAGTCAGTACCAGCTTCAAAACCCCACAGCCCAAAAAAAATGTAAAAATCACATACTCGCCTCTCATCCCGCGGCGAGAACGGCGGCTCGATCCGCCTCTTCTGGCCACTGGGAGCAGAGTGAGACGGGGGAAAAAAGTCCCCCAGTCTCCCTCCACAAATCACTCTGCCGACCTGCAGCATCTCGCGAGAGGAGAGATCCTGCAGGTCACGTGACCGGCAGTCGAGCCTCAATATGGAGTCCATGGAGGGGATGCTCGGGGCAGCACTTAGCGCTGCCTTGAGTATCCTCTGCTTTAGTTCTGCGTTATGGGGCATGCTGCTGGATTAGCGCCTGCCCCATAATATGGAGCTAAAACTGGGACGCTAAGGAGAAACTTGCAGGCGCAGGTCCCCGTTTTAGCGGGGCAGATTGTAAAACTGCCCAAAGTTTTTACTTTGATAAACTTAATTTTATTATGAAGAATGCCAACTTTTCAGTTGTACTGGCCAGAGGAAAGTCCAGTAGGACTGAAACGTTGACCCTCTTCACAATACAGTTAAGTTGATCCAAGTAAAACCCTCACGTGTATGCAACAATGTGATTACATATAATGTTCTACACAACTAAATCGAAAACTTTGCCTAGCTCCTATAAAATGTGTAAAGGTCTCATATGATTTTTTTACTGGATTTAAGAGTGACATAACTTGTCATGCCGTGCCTTGTCGGGGCGAGTGAGCTTACGTTTCAATGGCCATTAAAACAAACTAAAACCTCCTGATAGTGTTTTGTTGCACATGGAAATATATAGAAACAAGCGCAGATGACATCTTTTTTCTCTTGTTATGTTTTATACATGAACTGGGCTGTTACTCCTGGCTGTTGCAGCCCCTCTGGTGAGTACGGGCGCGACGCCATTTTTTCTGTATGTATGTATATTATGCTGTAACACAAGTTAGTCATTTTTGCAGTTGTTCCTTTTTACATGTTTTTGTTTTCAACCCCAAATGGGAAGTGCTTGGTGCGTGTATAAATGAAACCCACCATCTTTCTGCTTCTCCTTTAGCTGAAAAGCAGCAGGAGGGGCATGGAGTTGCTCAGAAGAGCAGCTTTTGGTACACTGGTTAGGTACTCGCTCTGCAAAGAGGTGCCTTGTCGGGGCGAGTGAGCTTACGTTGCAAGGGCCATTAAAACAAACTAAAACCTACTGATAGTGTTTTGTTGTTCATGGAAATATATAGAAACGAGCGCAGATGACATCTTTTTTCTCTTGTTATGCGGTGCTATGTCTACTACTCAAGTGTTTACACAGTGCTCTTATAAAAACACACACAGACATGCACATAGAGGATTTATTTTTTCTTATTTTTAATTTGCACACTTTGGGCCATATTACATAGTTGGTGCTAACTTAACCAGAGCTGTTGTAAACTTACCAAAGCCATTATAGGCTATGGAGGTTTTAAGTTAACAACAGCTCTGGTTAAGTTAGCACCAACATTGTAATATGGCCCATTTTGTTTATGGACAAGTAAATTGGTACTTACGTGGTCAATGAAGGAGCTAAGGAATTTATTCATGGTATGGTATGCCTTTGTGCTCTGCTCAGAGAAACAAGAAGATGCCTGCAAGAACCTTGAGGGTCCAATTCTCTTAAAAAAAAAGTACAAAAACAAGGTGTGAGAGAAACTCCCATTACCTTTCAATATTCACAAGTTATTTACCACCTCGACGCGGAGCGGAGTGTAGCTACCAGCCTCCTGCCATGAGGCTAGAGGCCACTGCAGTGAAGGTAACACACAGGCATTGAAGGGGTTAAATCAGCTCAGCGTATTTTTATCTTCAGAAAGAGCAAGAAAAACCAAAGGAGTTTCCCTTAGGATGGGTGTAATCTGTATTCACAAAGCCAGAACACCGGGCCTTACCCACTCTGAATCAAAAACACACAAGACCTGAGGTAACCAGGGAAACCACACACACACACACACACACACACACACACACACACACACACACACACACACACACACACACACTACCAGTGCAATAATGAACAATACCGTTATCATATACAATCAGCATACCAGTACAATCTTTATTAATAACCAATGGTGGTATGTAACATAAATCAGCGGGCCACACCAGAAGCTTGACCATACAAAAATATTTATTGTGGAACTCAGAGGTATTCGATTCAAGCAACGGTTCGGCAAAGTCCCTTAGTCATGCCTAACGCACTTTGCCAAACCGTCGCTTGAATCCAATACCTCTGAGGCCGCTCCACAATAAATATTTTTGGATGTTCAAGCTCCTGGTGTGGCCCGCTGATTTTTGTTATACACTATTGCTGGACTGCGGATCCCAGACGGTGGAGCACCCCGGCGCTGACCCGGCATTTGGGGAGTCCTCCTGTGTTGGCCACACTGTGTTTGACTTTCTCCTCAATGGTGGTATGTGTCATCACATGACGATTCAGGAAGCACTCTGCATGACACACACTGTACGCCAAGGTTTGTAATTGATTCCTGATTATTTAATCGAATAATGATGATTTTATGTAGTGCTTTTATTTGCTGATGTATTTGTGTTTAAATCTATGGGAGAGTTAGGTATTGGTACAGTTTGAGAAAGGCCTGCGTGCCAAAACATTGCTGCTTAAGTTTGTTCTGCCCAATAAATCTGTCTGATCAATAGGAGTGGTCAATCCGGGGACTGCCTTGGGACTGTTACTCTCTGCTTTTAGAGCTATCCTATCCGCCTTACTGCTCCCTAACCTGCCCCGAGGATCTTCCCACCGGCCACACAAATACGGACGCATTACCGCAACATTCATATAGTTATTTTTACCAACTGCCCAAATGCATTAGTAAAAAAGGTTACTAAAACGACAGACACTGTTATTAGCCAGTCCTACCCGCGGCGTATCTCAGTGTGTTTCTTTACATTACGGTGGTGCACATGGCTGTGTATAAAGGATGTTACCTTGGTTATGTTGTAATGGATGCGGTCGAATTGTACTCGTGTCCTGTTACAGACTGAAATCTGAAATGTCTGAATGTCGTTATTGGGCTGTAAACCTCGCTGGCTGCACATATTTTCCTGCATATCAAAAGGAAATAAAAACCACACATGCGCATTTTTTATATAAATTACAGGTGTACTGAAAAGACGCGAGAACACGTATCTCTTACTTCTACATGGGGAGGTATAGACGTTATTTGCCTCCGTCTGCCAGTAAAGACAGAAAAGTGATGTGAACTTCAATAAGGCTGGTCGTCCACTGGATGCGAAGTCGTATAACCGAAACTGTACGACTACGTATGACTGAGTATCGTCCACTGGAGGCGATTGCATCGGGTGCGACTCAGTCACGTTGTACTTTTACATTTAACACCTGCATGAACAAGGCTCAGAGCTACAAACACTGCCATAAACTGAAAGGTTTAACTATCCTAACTTATTTGAATGTGCTGTGTGTATATATATATAATATATATATATATATATACATGTGTGTGCGTTGTATGTGATAAATATATATATATATATATATTTATCACATACAACGCACACACATGTATAATATATATATATATATAATTATACATGTGTGTGCGTTGTATGTGATAAATATATATATATATATATTTATTTATCACATACAACGCACACACATGTATAATATATATATATATATATTATACTATATATATTATACATGTGTGTGCGTTGTATGTGATAAATAAAATAGGACATATATATATATATATATATATGTGTGTGCTGTGTACATATGTACACTGTGTATGTGTTTGCAGTGAATATATATATATACATAACGTTGTGGTCAGCACTCACGGTTCACCTTTCTTTCACGTACCCGGTGCTTGGCGGGGGCCTCTTTTGGAATATAATCAAGCGATAAAGATTCACCAGCACTCCAGGGATTTCCAAGTCATCAAAATTATTTATTCATGTTGATAAAACTGTCAACGCTTCAGTTCCAAAACGGAACCTTCATCAGGACAAAACATGTATTATATAGCAACTGACCCGGTCATCTGATGTGAATCAGAGAATCACATTCGAATGGGAGCAGTCGTAGTCTGATGTAGTCGGCTGAAGTCGGATGCAATGGATGCCATTCAACCTCTTCCCGTGTTGGGGGATTAGTCTAACCTGTACAGATGACTGCACTACCAGTAAGGCCATAGTGACCCCCCCCAGCGTCCGTCGTAGCTTTATGACAGCTAGGCCACATGATGTAACGTGCGTTCTAGTATCACACTAGAGGCGTGCGGTTTTCCTCCCCATCAAGCCGTTTATAACGGACGGCACACGGATCTACAAAGCGAGATCCTCCATAGGTGGGAACATGGGCGTCTGAGAAGAAAGAACCTCCGTCTCATGAATGTTCAACGCTCGTGTGACCCCCCTCCTCAGTTGTGCGACTACGCATCCAGAGGACGACCAGCCTAAGAGTGAATTTGAGCTAAAAAGGTCATTGACTTATTCCTTTTTTTTCCAGAATGCATCCCAGCAGTATGGAATAATAATGGAATAAGAACATACCAGCCATTCTTCAACTTGGGTAGGTAAAAGTAGTCCGGGCCGGTGCTAGACTATTTTGCGCCCTAGGCAAGATCAGCTACTTGTGACCCCCCCCAAAAAAAAGTTAACTGTTGAAATGCGGGGAGAAGGCACACTGTGCACAGGGGCCGCATACGTAGGGCTGGATTTGCATCTCAGGAGCCTGTTGACTAGCCTGGTTATATGTGCTATCACTGGGAAGGACATAACCTGGCCTTTCCAATAACATCTCATATGTCCCTCTAGCCTTTAGGACTCCAGAGATACAGTGGTCTAAATGATTTTTACAGAACAAGGTGCCGCCTTGTGGCAGGCGCCTGTAGGCACATGCCTACTCTTGTGTAGTTATAAATCCATCCAGCCCTGCGCACACGGTTTTTCAGTGCCCATCATACTACTCTGCTGGTTGGGCCCGGAATCGGTCTGTGACTGACTCTTTCTTTCTTTTCTTTCCTTTCTTTTTTCTTTCTTTCTCCCTCTGTGCCTCTTTCTTTCATCTGCCTCCTTTTTTTTCTTTAATCTGCCTCTGGCGCCCGCATGTCATCTGGTGGCGCCTGCTCGTCACTGTAAAATGCCCACCTTCTGCACCGCTTGCGGGGGTCCACAAGCCAAGAATGTCGGCTTTGCAAGCTGCCACTGCCAGCTACACGAGCCGCACAATGAAGAACAGGTACAATAATGGATCCTGGGACTGGGCCCCTAGGCGGCAGTGCGCCATAGGCAGTTACCTAGCTTGCCTAGTGGGAGTACCAGCCCTGAAAGTAGTTTTGAAGATCAATATAAATTATATCATCTTACACAAGATTTGTATATGACACCTGAAACCTCTCCCCTGTTATCTACAAGACTGACTGTAAAATACAACTTACTGCCTATACTCACTGCTTTTATTCCTGCCTGATAAAAAGTTTATTTTCACCCTCAAACATTTAATAATGTGGTTGGAGCTGTGGCAATTGAGTTTTAATGTGGATAAGTGCAAGATAATGCACCTGGGGACGTAAAAATCCAAGGGCTGAATATAGAATATTTGATAAAGTCCTAACCTCAACATCTGAGGGTTGGGATTTAGGGGTTTATTATTGCAGAGGATCTAAGGGTAAGTAGTCAATGTAATAGAGCAGCAGGAAATGCTGGCAGAATGCTTGGTTGTGTAGGGAGAGGTATTAGCAGTAGGAAAAGGGAAGTGCTCATGCCACTGTACAGAGCACTGGTGAGACCTCACTTGGAGTACTGTGTGCAGTACTGGAGACCGTATCTCCAGAAGGATATAGACATCTTAGAGAGAGTTCAGAGAAGGGCTACTAAAATGGTGTACGGCTTGAAGGAGAAAAGTTACCAGGAAAGGCTTAATGATCTTAACATGTACAGCTTGGAAAAAAGACGAGACAGAGGAGATATGATAGAAACATTTAAATACGTAAAGGGAATCCACAAGGTAGAGGAAGGGAGTATATTTAAACGAAACAAAGTAGCAAAACAAGAGGACATAGTCTTAGATTAGAGGGGCAAAGGTTTAAAAGTAACATCCGGAAGCATTATTTTACTGAGAGGGTGGTGGATACATGGAACAGCCTTCCAGTTGAAGTGGTAGAGGCCAAAACAGTAATTGAATTTAAGCAGGCATGGGATAGGCATAAGGCTATCCTAAACAAAAGATAAATCCAGGTAAAGTATCCATGTAATTGGGCAGACTAGATGGGCCGAAAGGTTCTTATCTGCCGACATTTTCTATGTTTCTATGTTTAACCACAAGTGACATTGGGCTATATTACAATGTTGGTGCTAAGATAACCAGAGTTGTTGTAAACTGAAAACCTCTATAGGCTATAATGGCTCTGGTAAGTCTACAACAGCTCTGGTTAAGTTAGCACCAACTTTGTAATATGGCCTATTATTGGGGAAAAAGTAGTGCAGCAAAAAGATCAAACTAAGAACAGCAGTAAGTGTCTCACCGCCTCTCTCTTCAAATTCGCATTCATTTCCTCCATGTTGGTATCGGCGTATCCGTGCACAGAGCGCCCGTGAATATAATACCCATAGCATCTGTGTGACAGAATGAAGACGGAGATCTACGAATGGAAATACACAACGGGGTTAAGAGGGAGGTGTTTGGACACCGCAAAAGAAAGGAGATTGGAGACCCAGGACATACTTGAAAACGAGAGAAATCTCAATGTATCCTTCCTGGTAAAATACTTTATGAATAAATAAATTTACTTTTATTATTATTATGCAATCTATATAGCACCAACAGTTTCCACAGCGCTTTACAATAGGGATTGGGAAATTGAGCAAACAAAATGACAGTGAAAAGAGGTGTATAGGGTCCTGCCAGATGAGCTTACAGTCTGAGGAGTTGGGGAGGAGGAAAACAAGACGAGTTGCTATTTTATTAGTGGTCAGCATGGCTAGTCCTAGCGTTTGTATCAGAAATGGTGAGGGGTATGGTAATAAAGCAAGCTATGAGACCTATAATGATGAGGAGAGAAAGTTGGGAGAGAGATTAGTGAGGAATCTGATACATCTGGAAAAAATGGGTTGAGCGATTTCTTGAAGGACTGAAGATTAGGGGAGAGTCTAATAGAGGGAGGTAGGTCATTTTACAGGTCCGGTGCAACTTTTAAGGCATTCAGGAGGGTGTTAAACGGAGCGCCACAAGCCATAATTAACTTTCAGAAGAGGTAGACTGCCATGCCAATAACCAGGGCCGGATCTTTTATTGGGCCTACAAAAGCGTCAACGTGTCAGTCCCCTGTGGACTTCAAGATCTTGAGAAAGCTCCACAGGGGACTGAAACGTTGATGCTTTTGTAGGTACAATAAAAGATAATTTTATAAGACTCCGTGGAGTGCACGCCTTCCTGGTGAAAAATTTATATATATTTATATATATATAATTAGAACACAATGTCCCTGCAACTACCTTGTAAGTCGACTTGAACAACTCGAAGACTGTCACGGTACTTGCTCAAAAAGTTGCATAGAATCCACGAATGGAGCCGCACACGTGTAAATAAAATAACAAATTTATTAAATCTTATAAAATTGACCGTTTCGGGTCATGTGTGAGCCATTCTCAAGGTTACATACATAATGAAAACATACCACTTAAATGTAAGACATAGAGAATGAACTCACCAATCAGATTGAAATGCCAGCCCTCCTGCATGTGCATCCAATATAATTATATATGCAAATCACATAAGCATCGCTGCATGTGACCCATCACACTCCCAAGAAAAAAAGTTACCACAGTGATGACATAAACACAAGCATGGATCTATAGCACGGACATTTAAAAACAATCATGGAGGAATCAAAAAACATAAACTGTTCAAAAACACGAAAGTTCTTAGGAGTGAAAAGAAAAAAATATAATAAATAATAAATAAATAAAGAAAATTAGTGCCCCCATTCAGGGTACCCCAAAATATAACTCAAAAATATAATAAAAAATTTGAATAATAAACACATAACAAAAAATCCTCAAAGAACCTGAAAACAAGAAAAAAAGAAGAAAACACGAGCGACCAAGAATTACTTTTGCAAGAGAGATTGCATGTTCCCAAATAAATATAAATGTATTTACTTAGATTATCTATCAGCCAAAAAGCAAGTGTATGAATTATATTCGTTCAGTCCACGTGGAGTGAGAGTATCCAATTTATGGATCCAAAAAGATTCACGCTGCAATAAAAGCTGAGATCTATTCCCACCATGGCGAAGTGGTGGGACATGATCAATGCCTATAAATCTAAGAGAGGGTAAGCGATGTTGACAAGATAAAAAATGTTTCGCCACTGGCTTGTCGGTGTGATTGTCTCTGTAGGCGGTATTTATAGCTGAGCGATGGCCACGTATTTGATCACGCAATGTGAGATCAGTTTTTCCAACATACCCCAAACCACAGGGGCATGTGATAAGGTATATAACAAATTGAGTTTGACAAGTAATCCGATATTTGATGTTAAATCTACGTCCCGAATATGGATGGACGAAGGATGTTCCTGTTTCCATGTGGCTGCAGGTAACGCAACCTAAGCATTTAAAGCACCCCACTTTAATTATACTAGAGTTTAGCGTATATGAATTGTACGGATCCGTTTTGACCAAAAGATCACGAAGATTGGAAGTCCTTTTAAAACTAATCATAGGAGGTTGTTGGAATTGATGCGGAAGCGTAGTGTCAAACTTAAACAAAGGCCAGTGTTTCCTAAGATTATGAGCTACCAAATCGCCTTGGTTACTATATGTAACCAGTAGAAAAATTCTAGATGTAGAAACAGTCGATGGTTCTTTAGGATGCTCAAAACGATCCTGAGCTTTAATCAATGCTCTATCTAACCGAGTTCGAGTATATCCCCTTTCAATGAATCTATTATACATCTCCTGGATCTGCTCTGAACGAAAAGTGCTATTGCTGTTGTAACGAAGTACTCGCAGAAATTGGGAAATTGATTAAAGCTCAAAACGATCCTGAGCTTTAATCAATGCTCTATCTAACTGAGTTCGAGTATATCCCCTTTCAATGAATCTATTATACATCTCCTGGATCTGCTCTGAACGAAAAGTGCTATTGCTGTTGTAACAAAGTACTCGCAGGAATTGGGAAATTGGCAAAGAGTTTTTCAAGTGAAACGGATGATGGCTATCTGCTTGCAATAGTGTATTTCTATCCGTTTCCTTGCGATAGAGTTTGTAGCCAAGAGAGTTGTTAGTTCGAAACACCTCCACATCCAAGAACGAGATCGAGTCACTGCTGGAGTTAGTTGTGACCTTGACAGGTGAATCCAAATTGTTAATAGATAGGAACGAATCTTCATTGCCATCCCAAATCAAAAAAATATCATCAACAAACCTACAATAAAATAAAAGTTGCGATGTGAAAACATTTAAAAGATTCTGTTGCTCAAAGGAATACATATAGGCATTGGCATATGATGGTGCCATAGGGGCCCCCATCGCGGTTCCAGATATATGTTTATAGAACCGGTTTTCGAATCTGAAATAGTTGTTCTCCAATGTGATAGTCAAAAGTTCCAGCAGAAACTCCAGCGGTGGTCCTTGGTATAATTCTGAATGCAATAACACTTGCTTGAAGCACTGTATTGTCACGGTTCCCAGATCCCACCACGCAGTACTTAACGCCCAACACTCCACAGAGCCCAGAAGCTACCAACAGAGTAGCCGTGAAAGATCTCTAACTGTCTGGTCCTTAGAATTGGCCAGGTAAACTAGCTAGACAGAAAGGGTTAACAACACGGGGAGTAGTCAGCCGAGCCAGAATCAGGAATACAGAGTTCAGAATGGTCAAATGGAATAGCCGGGTCGATATCAGAGCAGTGGCGTAGTACAAGAAAATGGTCTAGGGCAACAGAAGGCAGAATAGTCAGAAACAAGCAGAGGTCAATAACGGGTTAATTCAATATAGCAGTCAGGTACAAGGAGCTCAGGTATGGATAACCACGATCTGGCAACTGCTGAGAATACACTGAGGGTTTTTAAAGACCTTCACCAGACCACGCCCCCCACTCAAGCCGCGCCTCATGCAACCACCTCCCTGCCTCTCTCCATTTAAACCGGGCATTGGTCAGCGAGCAGCATCAGACATGCTGCCCTTAAGCACACAGGTAGGGCTGGAAGCTCCCAACGTTACAGTACCCCCCTCTCCACGGGAGGCCACCGGACGACCAACAGGACGAGCGGCAGGGCGATCGGGGTGTGAGGCATGGAACGCCCTGACCAACCTAGAGGCAGACATGTCGGAAGCTGGAATCCAGGACCGGTCCTCTGGACCATAACCCACCCAATCGACCAAGTACTGCAGAGCGCCCCTGCACAGCCTAGAATCCAAACCCCTCCTAACCTCATACTCAGATTCACCATCAACCTGAATAGGTGGAGGAGGAAGAACGACCCGCGTGTACCTGTTACACAACAAAGGCTTCAGTAGGGAGGTGTGGAAGACGTGCATGCGAAGATGTTTAGGAAGGGCAAGAGCATAAGCCATAGGATTAATGCGGCGAATGATCTTATATGGACCTATAAACCGAGGTGCCATTTTCATAGAAGGCACCCGCAACTTCACGTTCCTAGTGGACAACCAAACTCTATCCCCCACGTTATAGGAGGGAGCTTGTAACCTATGCCTGTCAGCCTTGCGTTTCTGGACAGCAACATTGCGCTCCATATTTTCTCGAATCTGTCTCCAAATCTCTTGCAGTTGAGTGAGATGGTCATCGAGAGCCGGGATGGCCTGTTCAGTAAACTGAAGCGGTAGAGCCGGAAGGAAAAAAACATAGATGGCAGAAAAAGGAGAGTGGCCAGTGGTCTCGTTAACGGCGTTATTACGTGCATACTCAGCCCAGGGCAACAACTCCGACCAATTGTCTTGTTGTTGTGTGGTAAAGCAACGTATGTACTGCTCGAGACCCTGATTTGCCCTCTCTGCTGCCCCATTAGTTTGTGGATGATATGCTGAAGAGAAGGCCAATCGCACCCCCATCTCCGCACAAAAAACCCTCCAGAAACGAGAGACGAACTGGGCTCCTCTGTCCGAGACTATTTCAGACGGAACCCCATGTATTCGTACAATCTCTCTAGCAAATACAACCGCCAGTTCTTTGGCTGTAGGAAGCTTAGGTAGAGGGACAAAATGAGCCATTTTGGAGAAGCGGTCTACAACTGTCAGAACCACAGTATGACCCTTGGACCTCGGCAAGTCCACAATAAAATCCATAGATAGATGAGACCAAGGCCTCTTAGGCATGGGTAAAGGCTGCAATAGACCGACAGGCAAGGATTTACTGGTTTTGCTTCTGGCACAGACTTGACAAGCCAAAACAAACAGACGTACGTCCTGTCGCATGGTGGGCCACCAGAACTGTCTGGAGATACTGGTAAGAGTCTTAGTAATACCAGGATGACCTGCTGGTTTAGAATCATGAAACATTATGAGTAATTCTTGTCTTTCCTTTTCAGGTACAAACAACATATCTGGAGGCTTGTCAGGTGGAGCCCCTACTTGAACTGCCTGGAGGCGTTCCAGCAAAGGCGAGGAGACAGACAAGACTGTGGAAGCCACAATACGTTCAGGAGGAACTATAGGATTGTGGTCTTGTGTATTAGATTCATACGGGTCATATTGACGAGCTAAGGCATCAGCCTTTACATTGCGGTCACCTGGTCTGTAAGTCAATACAAAATTAAACCGAGACAGTAGCAATGACCACCTGGCCTGTCTCGCGTTCAAACGTTTAGCATCCCCGATGTACGTAAGGTTCTTATGATCAGTAATTATCAATAAAGGGTCAAGAGTACCATCCAACAAATGTCTCCACTCTGATAGGGCAGACACAATAGCAAGCAATTCTCTGTTACCGATATCGTAATTGCGTTCTGCTGGTGATAATTTTCTCGAAAAGAACCCACAAGGATGTAGAGGTTTTCCTGGAGACTCTCTTTGAGACAGGACAGCCCCAATGCCTATCTCGGAAGCATCAACCTCAAGAACAAACGGAATCCTGGGATCAGGATGCCGTAACACGGGAGCGGAAGTGAAAGCTTGTTTGAGGGCTTCGAATGCTTGTTTGGATTGAGAAGACCAGATCTGGTTCTTCAGACCTTTACGTGTCATATTAATGATAGGAGAGGCTACAGCGGAATAATTATTGATAAATCTCCTATAATAGTTGGAAAACCCCAGAAACCTCTGTATGGCCTTGAGACCTTGAGGGAGAGGCCATTCTGAGATGGCCGTGAGTTTAGAAGGATCCATCTCAAAACCTTCTGGAGTGATAATATACCCAAGAAATTTCACAGTGGTAATGTCGAATAAACACTTCTCTAGTTTGCAATAAAGACCATTGTCCAGTAATTTTGCTAATACCTGTCTGACATGTGCATAGTGGGTTTTCAGATCGGGAGAGTAAATCAATATATCGTCTAGGTATACTATAACAAAGGTTTGTAAGAAATCTCTGAGCACATCATTAATAAAATCCTGGAATACCGCTGGAGCATTACAAAGACCGAAAGGCATGACCAAGTATTCATAATGCCCACTCCTGGTGTTAAATGCTGTTTTCCACTCATGCCCCTCTTTT
Organism: Leptobrachium leishanense; assembly: GCA_009667805.1. Taxonomy (NCBI): domain Eukaryota; kingdom Metazoa; phylum Chordata; class Amphibia; order Anura; family Megophryidae; genus Leptobrachium; species Leptobrachium leishanense. Next base: position 59,132,747 of record CM019067.1, read on the forward strand.
ATACGTATCAGGTTGTAAGCTCCTCTCAAATCAAGTTTTGTGTATACTGCTGACCCCCTTAACCTGTCGAACAGTTCTGATATGAGAGGGATAGGGTACACGTTCTTAATGGTGATCTTGTTAAGCCCCCTATAATCGATACATGGGCGTAAATCTCCCTCTTTTTTAGACACAAAAAAGAACCCAGTCCCTACTGGAGAAGAGGAACGTCGGATAAAACCTCTCTCCAAATTCTCCTTTATATACTCCTCCATAATTTGGTTCTCCTTTATGGAAAGAGGATATACTTTGCCTCGAGGAGGCATGGTACCAGGATGAATATCTATGGCACAATCATATGGTCTATGTGGAGGCAGTTTCTCTGCCTCCCTTTTATCAAATACAGCCCTGAGGTCGGCATATTGGTCAGGAACCTCTGTAGACAATGGAGGAGCTGTGGGTGTGTTCAGGGCACCGACATGCTGAATGGGTATTAAACAAGTCCCAAAACAAGCAGGACTCCAAGACAGTATCTCTCCCTTAGCCCAATCAATAACAGGATTATGTTCCACCAACCAAGGGAAACCAAGTACAACAGGATTGGAAGGTGAATGGATAACTTGAAATATGATTTCTTCTTTATGCAAGAGACCAGTGGTAAGAACCACTGTAACCGTATCGTGAGTAATCCTAGGGCAGGATAACGGTCTGCCGTCTATGGCTTCGACGGCTAAGGGTGTCTCTCTTACAACCAGAGGTAGGGAAATGGAAGAAGCGTAGTTAACATCGATAAAGTTGCCAGCAGCCCCAGAATCCAAAAAAGCGGTAGTATGTGTGGTCTTGGTCTCCCAAGCCAAGGATACTGGTAACATAAGTTTAGTGTCTTTGACAGGAGACATGCACGTCACACCCAAGGCCTGTCTCCTCAGCTGCCTTAGGTGCGGTAGTTTTTCCGGCTTATCATGTATCTTAGGACGAGTAGGACATTGAAATCGTACATGTCCCCCCAAACCACAATACAGGCACAATCCCTCCCGAAAACGCCTTGTTCTCTCTTCCTCTGTAAGCCTAGTACGGCCTAGTTGCATAGGCTCAGAGGGAGGAGATAACTCTCTTGGTGGTGCCTGAAAGACAGGGGCCAACCTAGGTAACGGTCTCTTGGGTTTCTCTCTTGGAGTCCTTCTGTCCCTTATCTGATTATCCAGATCTATACAATAATCAATGAGTTCACACAATACCTCAGGTAGTTTACGTGGAGCCAATTCATGCATCAATGACTCTGATAACCCCTCCATAAAAGCCAGAACCAGTGTCTATTTTGCTGAGACTTTAAGTGCTTGTTCATTGGTGATATGTAAAGTGCTGTGGCCACTTACACCTGAACAACTGGACCACCATCCGTCTTCCAAAGATGTGTATTTTGACTTGACAAAATTTAAACGTAAGGAAATCGATTATAATTTACATGGAGTTTTTCTGTCTGATTATTATCGCAACAAACGCATCCCAAGGGGTTTTAGGATACGTAACGCCCCAACTATTGGCAGGAATAACCCTGATTATTGTAAGAAGTGGATGGCGATTGCCAATAGATGCTCGCTTGATTGGATGACCATCACCATTGAAGAAGTAGGACGGGAACTTCAGCTCACGACTCAGTGTATTACTAAATATGAGAGCAACCATGCCTCAGTCATTTCCTCAGCCCCTTTTGCTCCACAATTAGTGAAGATCCAGGAAGACCTCGATAAATACAAGGCAGATCTCATTCGTTTTTAAAAAACAAAAAGTTGAAAAGGTCAACTCTGATTATACCACCCATCAGGTGTATCGATGGTTGAATGGTGATCGCCCTGGATATGCTCCTAATCGATTCAGAAGGAGAATTGTCAAACCCATAATTCCCTCTATAGATGTTACATCAGGCGAATCAGCGTCTGACACTGAACTTCCAGCCTCACATCCTCAAGGGGCTTCTTTTTTAGGTGGCAATCAATCCCACAACACAGAGGTTTTACCCCTTCAAGGGTCCAAACCAGGGGAACAACCTTCACTCATGTAAAAGAGTACGACGGGGCGCAAAGAGGAAGGGGCACTCGAGGCAGACCACCACTGCACAGACGTTAGCCCCAGTTTTCAATCTTTCCAAAAAGAAACTTGAGCTGGCACATCTACAAGTTCTCAGCAAAGGTTTGACCTTTGTTCCAACCTTCAATGAGCCAGCCTTTGACTTGGAGGTCCAAAATTATAAACTTCAACGCATTTTGGCGATCCAAGAGAACTTTGGCACAACCTCTGCCGGTGCATACTCTCAGCTCAGATTGAAGAGCACTAATGATGTCAAGACTTGTAACTATTTTGTTAATTCTTTTGGTAAAATTATGCAGGAAGAAACTAAATCTATTATGACTACCAATAAACCACACAGATCAAATCTTTCCAAGGATGAACGTATGGCTATTAAGGATCTTTCCTCAGACCCTTCTATCGTTATCCGTCCAGCTGATAAAGGAGGAGGTGTGGTGGTATTGGATTATACTTACTATCAAACGGAAATCTATCAACAACTATCTGATATTAATATCTATCGTAGACTTACTTATGATCCTACAGGAGAAGTTAGTGTTAAGATCAACACTGTGGTTCAAAAGAGGACTACAAGCTGGATTTATTTCGGAATCAGTCGCTAAATTCTTGCAGGTACCATATCCTAAAATTCCCATCTTATATACCATTCCCAAAATTCATAAAAATTCTCAAATGCCTCCTGGCAGACCTATCGTATCAGCCAGAGGGGGGGGGGGTTCTTGAACCCCTTGGAAAATACATTGATTCACTTTCCAAATCTACCATTCAACGATTACCAACTTGTATTAAGGATACTCCAGATTTTTTGAATAAACTCCAGACATTACAACTTCCAGAAATTCCTTGGTTGTTAGCCACTATGGATGTCAAAAATTGATATACTATAATTCCGCATCAACATGGGATACAGTGCTTCAAGCAAGTGTTATTGCATTCAGAATTATACCAAGGACCACCGCTGGAGTTTCTGCTGGAACTTTTGACTATCACATTGGAGAACAACTATTTCAGATTCGAAAACCGGTTCTATAAACAGATCTCTGGAACCGTGATGGGGGCCCCTATGGCACTATCATATGCCAATGCCTATATGTATTCCTTTGAGCAACAGAATCTTTTAAATGTTTTCACATCGCAACTTTTATTTTATTGTAGGTTTGTTGATGATATTTTTTTGATTTGGGATGGCAATGAAGATTCGTTCCTATCTTTGGCGCTATCTATTAACAATTTGGATTCACCTGTCAAGGTCACAACTAACTCCAGCAGTGACTCGATCTCGTTCTTGGATGTGGAGGTGTTTCGAACTAACAACTCTCTTGGCTACAAACTCTATCGCAAGGAAACGGATAGAAATACACTATTGCAAGCAGATAGCCATCATCCGTTTCACTTGAAAAACTTTGCCAATTTCCCAATTCCTGCGAGTACTTCGTTACAACAGCAATAGCACTTTTCGTTCAGAGCAGATCCAGGAGATGTATAATAGATTCATTGAAAGGGGATATACTCGAACTCAGTTAGATAGAGCATTGATTAAAGCTCAGGATCGTTTTGAGCATCCTAAAGAACCATCGACTGTTTCTACATCAAGAATTTTTCTACCGGTTACATATAGTAACCAAGGCGATTTGGTAGCTCATAATCTTAGGAAACACTGGCCTTTGTTTAAGTTTGACACTACGCTTCCGCATCAATTCCAACAACCTCCTATGATTAGTTTTAAAAGGACTTCCAATCTTCGTGATCTTTTGGTCAAAAAGGATCCGTACAATTCATATACGCCAAACTCTAGTGTAATTAAAGTGGGGTGCTTTAAATGCTTAGGTTGCGTTACCTGCAGCCACATGGAAACAGGAACATCCTTCATCCATCCATATTCGGGACGTAGATTTAACATCAAATATCGGATTACTTGTCAAACTCAATTTGTTATATACCTTATCACATGCCCCTGTGGTTTGGGGTATGTTGGAAAAACTGATCTCACATTGCGTGATCAAATACGTGGCCATCGCTCAGCTATAAATACCGCCTACAGAGACAATCACACCGACAAGCCAGTGGCGAAACATTTTTTATCTTGTCAACATCGCTTACCCTCTCTTAGATTTATAGGCATTGATCATGTCCCACCACTTCGCCGTGGTGGGAATAGATCTCAGCTTTTATTGCAGCGTGAATCTTTTTGGATCCATAAATTGGATACTCTCACTCCACGTGGACTGAACGAATATAATTCATACACTTGCTTTTTGGCTGATAAATAATCTAAGTAAATACATTTATATTTATTTGGTAACATGCAATCTCTCTTGCAAAAGTAATTCTTGGTCGCTCGTGTTTTCTTCTTTTTTTCTTGTTTTCAGGTTCTTTGAGGATTTTTTGTTATGTGTTTATTATTCAAATTTTTTATTATATTTTTGAGTTATATTTTGGGGTACCCTGAATGGGGGCACTAATTTTCTTTATTTATTTATTATTTATTATATTTTTTTCTTTTCCCTCCTAAGAACTTTCGTGTTTTTGAACAGTTTATGTTTTTTGATTCCTCCATGATTGTTTTTAAATGTCCATGCTATAGATCCATGCTTGTGTTTATGTCATCACTGTGGTAACTTTTTTTCTTGGGCGTGTGATGGGTCACATGCAGCGATGCTTATGTGATTTGCATATATAATTATATTGGATGCACATGCAGGAGGGCTGGCATTTCAATCTGATTGGTGAGTTCATTCTCTATGTCTTACATTTAAGGCTGGGGTCAGACGAGCGCAGTGGTAACGTCCGTGTTGCCGCACATAAGTACGTCCGTGATAGCATACAATTGTGTTAAATGGAGCCCCACACACAAAGTACGTGCGCACAGAAGTGCGGGGGCTGACGGACGCTGCAAACGGACGCAGGTTAGGCAAGAACGTAATACTGCTAGAACGGACGTGCGGAGTGCGCCACGTCCACAACGTCCGCATAGCTTTGTGTGTGAGTGATGAAACGAGGTCAGACGGACTGCATTTATACGTCCAGCATTTTTGAGGGACAGAATGTTTTTTCATTGTAATTTATTTTTCCCTCCTACATCCGTCAAAAAATAACTTCAGTGAAAAAACGGACTGTGTGACCACTACTGCGTCATCCGTACTGACGATGTCCGTACTGCACGGACGTACAGTCCGTAGAAATCACGCTCGTCTGACCCTAGCCTTAGTGGTATGTTTTCATTATGTATGTAACCTTGAGAATGGCTCACACATGACCCGAAACGGTCAATTTTATAAGATTTAATAAATTTGTTATTTTATTTACACGTGTGCGGCTCCATTCATGGATTCTATTTATATATATATATATAATTTCCAAATAAGCGAGACATAAGAACGCAAAATAAAATTTTTAGAAAAAAGATACAGCCTTTGCCCTGCCGAAACACACCACGTGTAGTCAGCAGCGTTGCCATTTAGGGCAATGGAAAGAAGGGACGGGGATGTGTAGAGTTACTGTTTTTGACTAGTTTCAAGATGGGAAGCTGTACATGTGTAGGGAGACCAAGTTAAATATTGGAAAAATAACATATCTGCAGAAAAAAAACGGCATGAAAAGGGTGTTTTAAGTAAAAAAAATTAGACAAATTCTAAACAAGCACAGTTCAAACATAGGACTAGATTTAATTAATGTATCGTTAAGATAAATTAAGTGAAAAAAGCCCAAACGCAAAATACAAAAAAAAAAAAAAAAAAATACACAATGTATTGTATTCCATTATCGAGTTGCGGTTTTAGCCACAAATATGCTTTATCGGCTCGCTTTTTGGCTATGGTTGCTTGAATAACCTGATAATCATTTGAAAAAAATATCATCTGCTACCCACCAATCTTTTTTTCATAAAATCGCAAATAGAATTAAATTGAACTCAATTTAAGTCGGACAGGAAAAAAATAAAGGGCCCGATTACAACGGTAGCGCTACAATGGGGACGCTATCGGGGAATGCAGGTTTCCCTGCAGCATCTTCGTTTTTGAGTGCGATTCCGGGGCAGGCTGCTGAATTAGCAAACCAAGCGCTACCCTCAGTGATACTCGCGGTAGCGCTTCCAAAAGTATCACCTCCTGGAGTCCATAGGACTCCATGGAGGGTTGCGCTTCTGAGCCGCGAGATCGCGCAGAGACGCAGAGTGATCGTGGAGGGAGACTGGGGACTTTTTGTCTCCAGTCTCACTCAGCTCCTGGCAGTCAGACGCATTTGGATCGAGCTGCGATCTCGCTTTGGGATGAGAGGTGAGTATCAGATTTATTGAGGGGGGGGCTTAGCTGGTGCTAACGGATTCTGCAAAAGTGGAATCAGTAAGCGCAGATTTTAGGTGACGGAAAAAATCTGTTTACCACATCAATGTGATCATTAGCGTTAGGATAAGTAAGGTATTACAAAGTCTGAACGTTAATTACTGATTGCGCTCCCCATGTTAAGAAAAGTACAGTAAGCTCACGCAATCACCAATTCGGTAACTGATTTTTTTTCCCCTGATTAGGGTTAGGACGGTAATCACGAGGCATGCGTTAAAGTCACTTATCCTAACGATAACACATATCCGATCGCTAACGTTAGCGTTTGGTATGCAGTCTATCCCAAAAAGTCCAAACAAAGAAATTCTTTGGTGATCTGAAAACTTGCACAGCACACGGGATGAAACAACACGACGGCAGATGCAAAGTCCCTGGAGAAAGGGGCAACAGATTTAAAAATAATCAACTGCGTTCTCCGGAGATTAAAACACAGTTATTAATTCAGCTCCCAGTAGGAAATGCACTCGAATAATTCGTCCTCCTTGGGGTAGGAGCTAAACAAATCCATTGCATGATGTGCACGTTCACTGCAAAGGAATGCTTGATGTTGACACGATTGTGAACGTCAGGAAAAAAGGACCAGTCACACAAGGCTGAGCATCAGTGGAAGCATTTCTTAGAGGATCAGTTTCAGTCGCAGGACCTTTCTCAAGCTAGGACTAGGACCAAAACATTGCTGGTCCTCTACTAAGAGCTCCCACTGATGCCAAGCCTGGTATGACCGTTCCTTTTTCTCCTGCTGTCCACATTGGGGTTGGTGACCCTGGTCCATTGGAACCTCAGCTGGTGCAGTATATATATTTGGTTCACATCTACCCTTCTATGGGCCCAAGTACAATCTTCGCATTAAACCGCTTGCGCAGCGCGTGAATTTGTGCGCGAAGGGTTAAACGTTAACGTGCGTAAATCAACGCTGTATTACAATCCTCGCACATTTTTTCATCCGTCGAGCAATAACGAGCGAAAAACGGATACGCAAAAAAGCGCGCGCATTAACATGGCGCGCAGAAATTGGTGTTTTTTCACGTGATTCAGCCAATCAGAATTAGGAACCACAATTATCTCACGTTAAGTTTTTGTGCCTGTCAAAGTCAATCTGCACATATATGCTGCAGCAATAATAAATGCACACACGACTTCTCCATTTCATTGGTTTGGGTATGTGTAGAATGTGTAACTATACTTTGCTGTGTATTTTTTTTTGAGCTGGTGTATTTGGTTTCGGCCAGGTTGTTCAGATTTGCCATTAACACCAGCTTTTAGGAGTTGCTAAAATTATGCGCGCAAAGGCTGTGCGTCACAAACTGCGCGTAGAATGTAATACCACCCGCGTACCAGCGCACAAATGCATTTGCTCTCACAATGCTAAGTATAAGACGCGCAACGTACAGTACGCTCGCGCAGGGTTCGCGAAGGTTCACCCGCGTTGAGACGACTACGCACGTTTGTTGCACTGACTTTGTAATACGACGTTCTGCGCAAAGGGTTTTGCCCCTCGCGTTAATGCGTTTTTGCGCCGGCGCTGACGTTTGCGCGAAGATTGTAATAGGGCCCTATATGTATTTAACTGTAATGTAAATCAATATTACCACAGAGACATACAAGGATTCTTTTACATTTTAGGAATGCTATTAATGCATGCACGGTTTAGAAACTGGCAAACACGTGCGAACAGAAAAGTCAGGTTTTTCCCCCTAAAATATGGGGAGGTGGCGTACTGAGGACATCAGCCTGACAGAAGCTTTTTGGAGAGAGCACCTGAGCACCTGACCACCTGGTGAGATTTATGAAAAATTAATTAACATGTTCACTTACATTACTCATGGAACACACATCGACAAACTGCCGAATTTTGTCTTCCACAAATCTTTCATAAAACACGGAAAAAAACAGAGCCTGTGAAAACGGAGAAAAGGAGAGGGTTACGTAACGGAAAGCGCGCGTTTTAAGATGTGTATTGTAAATTATTGCAATATTTGTACATCTGTTAAGGCTCTGCTACTAAACACTGTTGCAAAAGGACCCAGTATCTGAACTACCTGCAAAAAACCAATGGCCATCCACAGCGAGGTCACTACGCCGTATCTTAGCGTGCGACTCCACGGGGCAATGTAATCCTGAGAACTCTTTGAAAGGCTGGAGGATGGGTCCATTAACGCAAGGTTTTCAAAGCCAGCTATCTGAAAAACATAGAAGCAGTACAATGAATGTTAACACAACAGATTACACTCATAGGCATACACACAGGGTGTGCTTGGTGTGCCCAGGCACACCTTAATGTTGGGGGAAGGTTTCATCTTACACCACTGCATAGATATTTTGGCTGTTCCTTATCGGTTTCATGATAAATTACATGAATATTGACTGTATCGTTGCATAATCATTGGTTATTCCTAACTAAAAACAGAGGGGTTAGTCAAAGAGAGCAGAATTGGCCACCGAATTGCACCGGACTGTGAATTTCCCCGTACGGTGCACTTTTCTGGCAATTCGGCTATTCAAGAAGCTTGCAATTTGCCAATTATTGCCAAATTGCCACTGAAATACGGTGACCTTCGGCGGCAGTGAAAATGTCCCATAGAGATGTAATGGAGAACATCGAACAGCACCGAAAAGTTGGCGAAATGCAGATTTTCGGTGGTTTCATTTGACAGGTTTAAACAGACTAATCCCATAGGTTTCAAAGTGAAAAATAATTCCCCGTTTTTAGAATTTTTTTATTTAACCGTTTATTTTTTAAAGTTGCAGCAAAAAGTCTCTTTAATAATTTAATTTTTAGAACTATTTTGGCTTTTTTTCGGTGAATTTTTTGATTCTGATTTTTTTTTAAATGGCGGGTTTTTATATTCTGTAACAGACCTTTTTATTGCTATTGATAGTACTTTATATACTATTTCCATGCATTATTTTTTATTTAAAAGACCTTTTAAATGTTGTGTTTTTTTTTTTTTTACCCATGTTCAGCGTCTGGTCTGCTTTTTTTCGGTGGCGTTCGGTTCGTCAACTGCATTTGGCGCTATGTTCGCTGGGTCATTGGCTGCGTTCACAGGTTTGCAGCTGCGCTCGGCGGTTTAGCGCATCGTGATTTTTTGGCGGATCGATTCCGCGCACTTTGAGAACTCCACGGTGCATGCTAAATTCACCGCAGGATTGGCTAATTCAACTCGCCGAAGTGCGCTAAATGAATAACCCCTTAACTGTTCTGTACAAAATTCTCCAAGCATAGATGTGTAAATAATAAATATTCCAGGGGTGCAAACCCTAATGAAATGGACTGCACACCCCATTGATTACACTTGTTATATGTGTAGCTTTCAGGTGATAGAAAATGATATGTTTGAGCAGTGCCAAGAAAAAGCAGGAAGGGGCGCCGAATGGTGAGAAATGAAATGACAACGGGATTTAAAAATCATGGGTACAATAACAATATTACTGCAGGCTGAGTATCCCTTATCGGACACTCAAATCAGATTTTTTTTGACTGGTGACATGACATCAAAAGTAGAAAATTCCACAGCTGACTTCATGAGACTTTATATTATATAAAATTCCCTAAATTATATTTCTTGTTCAGATGTTGGTCCCATTCCCAAGATACCTCATTATTACATGCAAATATTCCAAAATGTAAGCATGTCAGAAAATGTATTTTCTGCCGGGATTTTTTAAAATTTAGATATTAATTCACTAGATTTTACTTCATTAATGCATATATCCCAGAGGATACAGGGAAGGGGTAAAACCTTGGATTTAATCTTAAAGTACAAGGTTTAACTTAATGTACTGTATATTTTATGTAAAGCTACAGATATATAGATATAGATATAGATTTCTATGTGCTACAGAGTAATCAGAAGTACATTCCACCTTCAGATGGTTTCATCTAATTACCTTAGGTCAGGCCATCTTTTAATCAAGAATAATTTCTGCCTAACATCCCGAGCAGCAGAAAATGCACACAACTGAGGCACATATGCCTCTGCCAGGCTCATCCACCTCACCCGCCGTTCTGTGTCTGCCGCTCCCCTGCGAGTCCCTTCACTGGCTCCTCATCAACTCAGCTCCCCACTACCTGTCCTCACTAATCACCAAATACACCCCAGCCCGCTCCCTAAGATCAAACAGTGACCTGCGCCTAGCTTCTCCCCGCATCACCTCTTCCCATGATAGACTGCAGGATTTCTCACGCACAGCCCCCATCCTCTGGAACGCTCTCCCTCGTACTGTCAGACTTTCCTCTAAAGACTTTCCTATTCAGTCAAGCCTACCACCCAACTCACTGATACACCTCACTGCCCGAACCAGTCCATCACTCTCACCTTGCAGTCCATCACTCTCCATACCCCAATTCCTTATATTCACGCCTTGCCTTGTACTACCAGGATCTGTGGATCCTTTTTATATTACTCTATTAAAAGTTAATTTTTAATCCTTGTTCCCACCAGTTTGTGTTTAGGCCATTGCGGCATCCTGTTGCGAATTTTCCTTTTACCTGCACGAAGGTACATCATACCACATTCACCTGGGTATGTTTATTTTCTTTCTGATTATTTTTTAGGGTTACCCTCTTTCCCCCAAGCTCAGGCACTCCTGTCTTTCTATTTGCAATCTCCTGAGCACCTATTTATTTTCCAGTCCATCACTCTCACCTTGCAGTCCATCACTCTCACCTTGCAGTCCATCACTCTCACCTTGCAGTCCATCACTCTCACTTTCCAGTCCATCACTCTCACCTTCCAGTCCATCACTCTCACCTTTCAGTCCATCACTCTCACCTTACCTTGCAGTCCATCACTCTCACCTTGCAGTCCATCACTCTCACCTTGCAGTCCATCACTCTCACCTTGCAGTCCATCACTCTCACCTTCCAGTCCTCTCCTCCTGTTTCCACCACCAACCCTTCTAGATTGTGAGTTCCCATGGGAATAGGGCCCTTGTTTCCTTCTGTACTGGTTTGTCAAATGTTAATCAATGCATTGTAATTGTGTCTATATTGTGCCCATTGTACAGTGCTGCGGAATATGCTGGCACTATATAAATAAAGAATAATAATAATATACAAATCAAATTATATAGGGAACAAGACCTGTAAAAAAAAGAGCACGGCGAAGACTTGGAAAAGAGGGTTGGTTTTTCGCACTGTCTGAATTTCGTTCCATTCATTTGCAACAAAGTAGGTTCTCCAGATGCTGACGGGGGCAACCTCATCCTTCAAGCCACCTTCAAAGACAACAAGACAAAAAAGTTTGGTAAGGGCAGATACATCTGGAGTAAATAGATTTTCTGTAACCAAATGGTAACAAATACCCCATCTCATCAGTCCATGCATTACCCCATATCAACGGATATGTCCTTCATCCACGTAAAACAGCTAGCCCAGTAGCTATCAGTAACAAGTGCCCCTAACACAATGACAATGAGGGGGGTGGAGCAGTGTGACAAAGGGGCAGAGACACTATGATAAGGGAGAAGAATGATCGGGGGGGGGGACACAATGAGAGGTGGAAAGAATGAGGTATAGCCACAGTGCATTGGGAATCAGGCACGACAGAGGTGGGATAAAGAGGAAGCAGAAGTTCAATGAGGGTTGAAAGAGATAGGACAGAGACCCACCAAACTCATCAGCTCCAGGCCCACAAAACCCTTAATCCAGAATCGTGGGGAGCTTACGCTTTAACCACTGCAAAGGAGGTCTCCCCTCAAAATGAAGACTACTATTAAATGGAAATAAAAAGGAATAATGCTACAGGAGTGAAAATATCAGATTCTGGTGAGAAATGCTGAGCATGGGTATATGGGAAAATCATAGAATAATGAATGCTGGTGAATTTTCCCATAAAAAGCAGAGGGAGGTCGAGAGGGCTCAGAGAGAAACAGCTGGAACCCGAATCTTACTAAAGCAAAAAGGGAACATTCAGAGGCGCATAGGATTTTATGTTGTTTATATAATTTATAGAATCCTCCTAAATCAATATGTTATTGATAAACAAGTCAATCTGAATGACAATAATATAATACACAGGGTGATTCATCACGTATACAGTTTCCAGATACTGTAAAACAGTAACAGTTGAAGACACGGACCACAACTGCGAACCGTTAGTTAGATGTACTCATAAAGTTTGTGTCCCGCTACGGAGGGAAGTGACGTAGGTGATAGCGAGTGTGTCATGTGACTAGTCTGTGAAAATGGCAGCGTCTGCAGTGGAGAAGGCGTCTTGTGTTCTTGAATTGAGCAAAATGGAATCTATAACTGTTGTGCAACAGCATTTTCGATCATGTTTCGGAAAAGAACCTTCAACCAGAAAATCTATCTACGATTGGCATAAAAAACATAAAACTACGGGCTGTTTGAGAAAACTTAACAGTCCTGGATGGCCGCATGTATCGGAAGAAGTCATCGATAGTGTTTGCACCGCCATTCAACGAAGCCCAGGAAAGTCAACGCGGAAGGTGTCATGAAGTGCAGATCGCACAGCCCACTCTCCGGAGAATTATGAGAAAGAAGCTGAAATTGATGCCATACAAAGTGCAGAAATCTCACTGACCTCGACAAGACAAAGCGCTGTGAATTTTGTGCCGAAATGCAGCAACGTTTTGAAAATGAAGATTTTGCCGATCACTTAGTTTTCGCCGATGAAGCTCCATTTCATGTGAGTGGTCAGGTAAACAAGCACAATGTTTGCTTTTGGGGAACAGAGAATCTCAGATTTACAGTGCAACACGTGCGGGATTCTCCTAAGGTAAATGTGTTCTGTGCTGTGTCCAAAAAGAAAGTGTACGGCCCCTTCTTTTTTCACAATTGTCGCGGGAGGTTCTTTTCTGGATATGTAAGTCTTTTGTTGATGCCGCAGTTGCAGGACGCAGTAAGAACATTATTCTCCAATTGGATGGTGCACCACTGCACTGATCACTCTTGGCTCTTGTGACATCCCCAAGTGGCATCCTAAGTGGACGTTTAGAGTTGATTTCCTGGAGGTGCGGGACTGGAGGAAGGAACTGCAAGGCCCACTTTTTACTCAATCCTCCCTCCTCCCTACCCACCGCGATGGTCACGCTGTTGACCTTGTCTTTTCCAACCTCTGCTCCATTTCTGAGTTCAACTGTCGCCCTTTCCCCATCTCTGACCACCACCTTCTCTCTTTCAACCTACCTGGACTTCCTAAACACCCTGCTCCCCCATCCCGCACACACACTCACAGAAATCTACATGCTGCGGATCCCCATCAATTCTCCAATCTACTTCACCACCTCCCTCACACCTCATCCTTCACCTGCCCTGATGCTGCCACTAATCACTACAACACTACTCTTATCTCTGCTCTAGACACTCTTGCTCCTCTTCGACTCTGTAAGGCCCCACGCCGCCAGCTTCAGCCCTGGCACACCCTCCAGACTCGCTACCTGCAAAGATGCTCCCGCACTGCAGAGTGTGCCTGGAGGAAATCCCGCTCTGAAGCTGATTTTGTTCACTTCAAGTTTATTCTCCGGTCATACACCTCTGCCCTCCACTTGGCCAAACAATCCTTCTTCTCATCTCTTATATCTACGCTGTCCTCCAACCCTAAACGGCTCTGGTCCACCTTCAACACCCTCCTCTACCCACCTGCACCTCCCCCCTCAGCTGCCTTCAGCGCTCAAGACCTGGCAGACTACTTCCTCAGTAAAACTCTAACTATCAGAAGCAACATCCCAACACAAGATAGTTATCTGCCACCTCCACTCCCAGAGGTCCCCTCTGTCACCCTCTGCCGCTTCCTCCCAGCCACTGAGGAGGAAGTCAATTCCTTATTGTCCTCCTCACATCTCACCACGTGCCCGCTCGACCCCATTCCCTCACATCTAATTCCTCCCCTCTCCTCCTCCCTCACCCCTGCTCTCACACACATCTTCAACCTATCTCTCTCCACTGGCTCCTTTCCATCCGCCTTCAAACACGCGCTAGTTACCCCTTTACTAAAGAAACCATCCCTCGATCCCAACTCTCCATCTAACTACCGCCCTGTATCCCTGCTTCCCTTTACCTCTAAGCTCTTAGAAAAACTAGTCTTCAACCGCCTCTCCCTCTTCCTGTCCTCCAATTCCCTACTTGACCCCCTGCAATCTGGCTTCCGTCCCCTACACTCAACTGAAACTGCCCTCACCAAAGTCACCAACGACCTCCTAACTGCTAAAAAACACGGCCACTATTCTATTCTCATCCTGTTTGACCTCTCGGCTGCTTTTGACACTGTTGACCACCCCCTCCTTCTACAGACCCTCAACTCTCTGGGTCTCGGTGACACTGCACTTGCTTGGGTTGACTCCTATTTATCCAACAGGTCCTTCTATGTGTCCTTTGCTGGTAACTCCTCCTCTTCATTGCCTCTATCTGTTGGTGTACCTCAAGGCTCTGTCCTTGGTCCTCTGCTCTTTTCCATCTACACCTCCTCCCTGGGCAAAATCATCAACAGCTTTGGCTTTAATTACCACCTCTACACTGAAGACACTCAGATCTACCTCTCTACCCCTGATCTCTCTCCCCCTGTCCTTTCAAAAGTCAGTGACTGTTTATCTGGCATCTCCTCCTGGATGGCCTCCCACCACCTAAAGATCAACATGTCAAAGACTGAGCTCCTACTTATTCCTCCCTCCAATGCCTCCCCACCTCCTGACTTCTCTATCACGGTGGAGGGTATCACCATCTCCCCATCAAACCAAGTTCGCTGTCTTGGAGTTACACTTGACTCTGCTCTTTCCTTCATCCCCCACATCAAGTCTCTTTCCTCCTCCTGCTGATACCAACTGCGTAATATTTCCCGAATTCGGCCATTTCTTACCGCTGTCACCACAAAACAACTCATACACGCCCTGGTAATCTCCCGACTCAACTATTGCAATAATCTCTTATCTGGCCTCCCTCTGTCCCGCCTCTTCCCCTACAATCCATCCTGAACGCCTCCGCCAGGCTAATTCACCTCACCCGCCGCTCTGTCTCTGCCGCTCCCCTCTGCGAGTCCCTTCACTGGCTCCCCATCCACTGCAGAATTAAGTTCAAAATCCTTATCCTTACCTACAAAACCCTCACTAACTCAGCTCCCCACTACCTGTCCTCACTAATCACCAAATACACCCCAGCCCGCTCCCTAAGGTCAAACAGTGACCTGCGCCTAGCTTCTCCCCGCATCACCTCTTCCCATGATAGACTGCAGGATTTCTCACGCGCAGCCCCCACTCTCTGGAACGCTCTCCCTCGTACTGTCAGACTTTCCCCTAACTTCTCTTCCTTCAAACACTCCCTTAAAACATTCCTATTTAGGGAAGCCTACCACCCAACTCACTGACGCAACCATCAATCACTCTCACCTTGCAGTCCTCTCCTCCTGTTTCCAACCCCAACCCTCCTCGATTGTGAGTTCCTACGGGAATAGGGCCCTCATCTCTTCCTGTACTGTTTGTCAAATGTTGTTCAATGTATTGTAACCCTGTCTATACTGTGCCTATTGTACAGCGCTGCGGAATATGCTGGCGCTTTATAAATAAAGAATAATAATAATAATAATAATCACTCAAAGTGTGAGATTCTCTCGATGAACAGCCTCCTCACTGATAGATTGGACGAGCCACGGACTACAACATGCCACTGACGCAATGGCCACCCAGAAGTCCTGACTTAACACATAGAAACATAGAAAATGTCAGCAGATAAGAACCTTTCGCCCCATCTAGTCTGCCCAATTACATGGATACTTTAAGTGGATTTATCTTTTATTTAGGATAGCCTTATGCCTATCCCATGCCTGCTTAAATTCAATTACTGTTTTGGCCTCTACCACTTCTACTGGAAGAGTGTTCCATGTATCCACCACCCTCTCAGTAAAATAATGCTTCCTGATGTTACTTTTAAACCTTTGCCCCTCTAATCTAAGACTATGTCCTCTTGTTTTGCTACTTTGTTTCCTTTTAAATATACTCCCTTCCTCTACCTTGTGGATTCCCTTTACGTATTTAAATGTTTCTATCATATCTCCTCTGTCTCGTCTTTTTTCCAAGCTGTACATGTTAAGATCATTAAGCCTTTCCTGGTAACTTTTCTCCTTCAAGCCGTACACCATTTTAGTAGCCTTTCTCTGAACTCTCTCTAAGATGTCTATATCCTTCTGGAGATACGGTCTCCAGTACTGCACACAGTACTCCAAGTGAGGTCTCACCAGTGCTCTGTACAGTGGCATGAGCACTTCCCTTTTCCTACTTGTGACTTTTTCCTGTGTGGGTACGTAAAGGACAAGGTAGTCGCCCCTCCCCTTGATCTAGCGGAGCTGAAACCGCGTATCACGGCCACTATCCCTGCACTTGATTCGGAGATCTTACCTCGCATTTGAGTGGAAATGGATTACCGGCTTTATGTGTGTCATGTGACTAAGGGTGCACACATAGAACATCTGAGATTATGTCATGGGAACTGAGCATTGTATGCGGGTGTGAGCCCAATATGCAGTGAAGCATGCGATAGACAGGTTGCAGGGCTAATCCAGATATTTATCAAATAAACAGGAGAACTGAATCAAGAGGTAATAGATTAGGAGGAGAGGGTGAGGCAGGCAATGAATTTAGAGAGGAGACACAGGAAAAAGGCTGAACTAATAGAAGGATGGCTGAGAAACTAGATGCTATAGGGAGCTAAAGATAGGGGGAGGCAAGGATGAGGGACACCAGATAAACAGTTGTGTTCAAAATTATTCAACCCCCAATGCTGTAAAGGGTTTTAGGGAATTTAGTGAACATTTGTAATTGTATTCAGAATGAAATCCTACAAGGACTTTTTAAAGAACCATATGCAACTAAAATGACATCAATTGGTTTTGTAATACAGTAGTAAATGTTTCTTTTGTGAATTCTTCATTGACACAATTATTCAACCCCTTAAAGACTACCACTCTGAAGAACAGAGGTTCATTCAAGTGTTTTCAATCAGGTATTGAAAACACCTGTGGATGTCACGGAGCAGCAATAAAGCATAATAAGCACCAATTAGGCAGCTTTAAAATGACTGTGATACTCAGCTCCTTCTAGACATTTACTGGTGTGGTTACAAACATGGTGAAGTCAAGAGAATGGTCCAGGAAGACAAGAGAAGAGGTGATTACTCTTCACAGGAAGGGCAATGGCTATAAGAAGATTGCAACGATGTTAAACATACCAAGAGAGACCATAGGAAGCATCATTCGCAAATTCAAGGCAAAGGGCACTGTTGAAACGCTACCTGGTCGTGGCAGAAAGAAGATGCTGACTTCGACTGCTGTGCGCTACCTGAAGTGTAGAGTGGAGAAAAGTCCCCGTGTGACTGCTGAGGAACTGAGAAAAGATTTGTCAGATGTGGGTACTGAAGTTTCAGCTCAGACAATAAAGGCACACACTGCGTAATGAAGGCCTCCATGCCAGAACTCCCAGGCGCACCCCCTTGCTGTCTCCAAAGAATAAGAAGAGTCGACTGCAGTATGCCAAAAGTCATGTGGACAAACCACAGAAGTTTTGGGATAGTGTTCTGTGGACTGATGAAACAAAATTAGAACTGTTTGGGCCCATGGATCAACGCTATGTTTGGAGGAGGAAGAACAAGGCCTATGAAGAAAAGAACACCTTGCCTACTGTGAAGCATGGCGGGGGGGGGGGGGGTCAATCATGCTTTGGGGCTGTTTTGCTTCTGCAGGTACAGGGAAGCTTCAGCGTGTGCAAGGTACCATGAATTCTCTTCAGTACCAGGAGATATTGGATGACAATGTGATGCAGTCCGTCACAAACCTGAGGCTTGGGAGACGTTGGACCTTTCAACAGGACAATGATCCCAAGCATACCTTCAAGTCCACTAGAGCATGGTTGCAGATTAAAGGCTGGAACATTTTGGAGTGGCCATCGCAGTCACCTGACTTAAATCCGATTGAGCACCTCTGGTGGGACTTAAAGAAAGCAGTTGCAGTGCGCAAGCCTAAGAATGTGACTGAACTGGAGGCTTTTGCCCATGACGAATGGGCGAAGATACCCGTAGATCGCTGCAAGACACTTGTGTCAAGCTATGCTTCACGTTTAAAAGCTGTTATAAACATCCTTTTACAGTTATAAGTACTAAGATTGAATGTCACTTGGGGGTTGAATAAAACTGATAATGATGTGAGCACAGAAAAGACATTTGTGGTTATTTCATTATAAATGTTATGTTATATTTGTCTGACCTACACGTGCCTCTTTGATTTAATTGTAAGCAAGATGACTGAATGATCAAAATCAATGTCAAACTGGCCAAAACACTCAATTTCAGTGGGGGTTGAATAATTTAAGTATGGAGTCCAGATATAGTTTACACAAGGGAAGACATGGGTACTCGAAGGGGTTGTCAGATGGGTATTCCAAAGGGTTGTCAGATAAGTAATAGGTAGGATCAGGAACAAGGAGATTACTTGACACAGGTCAGCTAGTTGCACAGTTCTAACTTCAATGAGGAAATGTCCAAAGGAAGATGGAACTTCCACATAAGGAGGAACATTAACAGGAGAAGAACCTGTGGTCTCTTAAAGTGAATATAGGTTTCAGGCAAGTCCACAGGAATCTGTATTAAGCAAGCTTGCAGGGTTTAAAGGGGTTACCAGGGGTTAGAGCGTGTGGTTCCTGACACATTATCTAAAAAAAACAAACTTGAAACATTCCTCTACAATTCTGTTACAGGTAACATAAAATGTCCTACATTGTTCTTGTTTTATAGTGTGTTGAAACTGTATACTTCTTTATGAATCACTATATATATATATTTTGTCTCAGCTTTTATAAAAAGGTAGAATTTTTTTTTTTAATCCACATCTTAGTCTCACCGTCAGATTTTAGAGTTTTGCCTTTAGGTCTTTCCCAGTCGATGAAAAAGATGTCAATTGTGAGTTGTGAGAAGAGTTTGTGCAGGAACTGCAGAGCCTGAATCCATGAAACACGAAACCAAAACAAAGCAATGAGGATTACCTAAATCAGCTGTGGGCAACTACGGAATTATTAATATTATTTATTAAGTGCCAACACATTCCGCAGCGCTGTACAAGGTGCAATGGGTAAAGACAGGGCAATTCTACAATACATACAGGAGGCGGGTTAGTATTCCTGGCAGCGGATACAGGAGGACATGAGGGCCAGGGTTGCTGAGCCGTGATTTATAGGAATATTACGTCATTTTGCTGCCCTGTCCTGGGATACTTGTATTATTTAGAGGTTTATAAAATGTTTACCAGAAACAAATGACACCAGGATTTCTATTAATTACAAGTATTCCAGGTCAGGGCAGCAAAATGACATATTGTAGTATTAAATAGTCCTATAAATCAGGGGTCAGTAACCCTGGCCCTCCAAATGTTTTGGAACTATATTTCCCTTGAGGTTCTGCAAACCTAATGAGCAGCCGAGCATCATGGGAAATGTAGTTTCAAAACATCTGGAGGGCCGTAGTTGCCCACACCTGACCTAAATGATACCAATCTCTTCGCTGATAGTCCGGGCACAGATGCAGCGTTATCATTATATTAAGGGTTGTGTATGGAGCACAGTTTGGCGGCAAGAGTTATAAAAGTACTAAAAAGCCAAAACGAGTGAACCTGGTTTGACAGACCTGAACACAGTCTACCTGTACATTAGTGCCAGCTTTGAAATGCTAAATTCCATAGGGAAGTTGTTTATGAAATTAAAAAAAAAAAAGGCATTCATTCATAAACTAGCTTTTTTTTAGGATTTAAAAAGATATAGTTCAATAACATAAACCACGTCACAAACTCAAAGATATACATGAATGACTATACAAATCGATGTAACATAGAGAAAGCAATATTTACCGTTAGCCCAAAGGCGCAACCTACGTAAGTGACAAAGCTATCTTCCTCCTCTGGTAAAGGCAGAAGAACAGAAACGTATTGCTGTCCCTGAAGAGAAAAGAATCTCTATAAACACAACACATGTAGCATCACGGTAGCTATCGTCAATCATGTTATACTTATTCAGCAGACGTAGCTCTGCTCTCTGATGTGTTGATACTTCGTAGGTAGCAACCTTCTAGATCAGTGTTTCCCAGCCCTGGTCCTCAAGTACACCTGAGGCTAATGTCAGACGAACGCATTCTGAGCACACTGTGCGTCCGTGCACAACTGACGTACTTTCTGACTGATGATACTGTAGACACCACACGGTCTGTTTTTTTTGACCAACGTTTTTTTTGACTGATGTAGATGGGAAATAAAATTACTATGTAAGGCCGGGGGCACACTAGGCGTTTTCTTTAACGCACTAGCGTGCGTTAAAGAAAACGTTAATGCACCGGCCCCCCCTCGACACCCACCTGCCCCCCTCCACAAGGCTGCAAAGTACGATCCTCCTATGGAGGATCACGCTTTGCAGCCCTGTCAACGCGCATCCTAGCGCATCGACAGTGATGATCGCTAGGTGCACGCATGCTACGCGCGCACTAAGTGCGCGCGCGCAAGCATGTGACCGGCTCCGTCCGCAGCATCACAACGCTGCGACGGGTGCCAGTAACGCACGATAGTGCGCACAAGAAGACGCCTAGTGTGCCTCCGGCCTAAAATTAAAAAAAAATCGATACATGATATGAAAAACATTTTGTCCGTCAAAAATGCTGGACGTCAAAAATGCAGTCTATCTGACTACGTTCCATCACTCACACACAAAGCTACGCGGACGTGGCGCACTCTGTGCGTTCGTCCTAGTGGTTTGACGTTCTTGCCTAAATTGCGTCCGGTGCCACGTGCGTTGTGCGTCTGCACTTCTGTGTGTGGGTCTCTATTGATCATAATTTTATGCTACGATGGACGTTAAAATGTGCGGCAACATGGACATGATCACTGCGTTCGTCTGACACGGCCCTAAAGGGTCAGGTTTTGCAGATATGTGAAGCTCAGCACAGGTGATATGATTTGCTGCTCAGTGATTGCAGGATTCAGTCTGTGTTTCCACAAGGTGATCTTGAGAATCCTTGAGAACCAGGATTGGGAACCACAAATATAAAATATAAAATGTGCTTTAGCCTATTAGGGTTTCAGCTTACACCACTATGCTACTGGTCTTCCATAATATATAAAGAAATAATTCCGCTGAGGAGGCCCAAAAGGCGAAACGCGTACTGGAACTTTCCCCTAGCACATGTTTTTATGCATGTTTTATTGTATTTATTGTTTTTTTACCAATAAAACTCCCTCTTTTTAACCTTTAAACCCGCTCTTGTGGTAACTGCGCAGCGCACTGCCTAAACCATCAGGAGGTACTGAATCTCCCCGGAAGGAGCAGCCCAGCAGACCAACAAGGGAAAAGGAGAGAAAAAGAAGGGAGCCTGGTCACCTTTATGGACCGGGAAGGTGAAAATAAGAGAGCCTAATAATATCACAGGCTCCTGTTCACGTGAGTTTGAACGCGCTGTAATATGTTTTAATTTTAATTTTTAAATATGGTGTGCACTATTGTGTTTGCTCTGTCCCATCTCTTTGAGGTCAAAGCCCCCACGGAGAATCCGTCATTCACTATCAAGCATATTGTCTTTTAAATCCTGCATATAGAAGACCTATCAAACATCTTGCAATTCTTGTCCTGGCCACTAGATGGCGGTGGAATACAAGGAATGAACTGTAAGCTAATGCAAAAACCAGCATTATCAATAGACTAAGGGCTCTATTACATTTTAACGCGTGCGCAAAAACGCATTGACGCGAGGGGCAAAACCTTTTGCGCTGAATGTCGTATTACAACGTCCGTGCAAAAAATGTGCGTTAACATCTAACGCGGGTGAACCTGCGCGAACCCTTTGTGAGCATAATGTACTGCGCGCATCCTATACTTAACATTGTGAGCACAAATGCGTTTGTGCGCCGGTACGCGGATGGTATTACAATCTATGCACCCCTCCTCTTTAACGGACAGCGTTTGTGCGCATAATCTTAACGTCTTTTAAAAGCTAGTGTTAATGGAAATCTGAACGTCCTGGACGAACCCAAATACACCAGCCAGAAAAAAAAAATACAGCACAGTATAGTTACACATTCTACACATACCCAAACAATAAAATTGATAAGTTTTGTGTGTTTTTATTATTGCTGCAGCATATATACTCAGATTGATTTTGGCAGGCGCAAAAACTAACGGGAGACAATTGTGGTTCTTAATTCTTAAAAAACAGCCGCACACCGAATTCTGTGCGCAACGGTAATGTGTCTTTTTTTCCGCGTGTTATTTTTTTAAGGATGAAAAAATGCTCACGGATTGTAATACCACTGTTATTTTTCACGCGTTAACGTTTAACGCTTCCCGCAAAATAAAACGCTGCGCGTTCGCTTTTGCGGGAAGAATGTAATAGAGCCCTAAGAGAAGGAATACTCCTACCTATTTGAGTATCTGGCTAGAATTTACCTGCACTTTTGCACTTTATGGGAATTTTTTTATTTTGAGCATTCTTCAACAATTAATAAGCAAAGAGAAAGAAAAGAGAAGTGGACACACAGGGCCACACGTTTACAGGCAGAAAAGATCAACAAAATAAACATTATCAAGAATCTGGAAAGGTGGAGTCCGCACGACCAAAAACCCTGCGTGTCCAGTAAAGTGAGGCCAAAAACAATGTTCCTGTTAATAGGATCGACAGTAGGAAATGGAAAACAGAGCAGGCCTCCAAAAATTAAAGAAAAGGGGGGAGAAGGATGCAGAAAAAAAAAGGGGGGGGGGTCGCTGGGACCGGGCAACAGAATCTGGGAAGATGATGGAGGGGGTGGGGGGGGGGAATGGCAAAGGCCATACACGTGACTACCCTGGCACACTCCACAGTCCGAGGGACAACCGGAGGCCATGGGTGGAAAACGTCACAAGGCCAGGGCTCTCGGGGGCCTAAATTGGCAGTCATAGCCATGGTATCTGCCAAACAGGCTCGCCCCGAGACATCCCTACATTGCCATAAAAAAAAATGAAAAAATTGTTTTACAAAAAAAATATTTAAAAAAATAGGGGGGCGGGGAGGACGAGTCAAAAGGGTCCACAGCGCAAAAAGAAGCAAAAAAAAAAAAAAAGGTAAGGAAAAAAACAAAAACATTTAAGGATGCAGGAACCATGCAGCAGCACAAGTAGAGAGGGGGGGTGGGTGGAGATGAAAAACATCATCCCGGGACGTCAGCGAACGTAAACAAAGAGGAGAAACGTTAACAGAGTCCAACTGGGTGAATAAATTTCCTGTATAATCTCAATAGAGTCAATGGAGAGCGGCCAGGCATAGGGGCCGACCATCAAATGAGAGGGGTGAATATGAATTATAAATTACAGAACAGGAGAGGAGGGAAAAGAGGGCAATAGCAACAAAGGGGACTACGGCATAGCCAGGGAATCAATTAGCCCAGGTCCGTCAGCGGATCCCCAGAGTTCTGCGGCGCAGGTACGATCCCCAGTGTGAAGAGTAAGGCTCTCTCTACATCCAAGGTTGCCGCGGGGTGTGGTTTACATCCGGTGTAGACGATCAGAGAGCCCGCAGTCCCCTTTATGAGAATTTTTAATGTGTTTACATGCATCCATTATGTAAATTCCAAAACTTTATAAAGTGGTTAGAACTGTTCAGAATTTTTTATGAATTTTATGACGTTATGATTTATATGAGTCCTATGAAATTTTCTCTGCAACTATTTTTTCTGCATGCATTTATATAGAAGCCTACATCAAATACTGTTTATTTATTGAATTATCTACACATATTCACATGGTCAAACAATTTGCATGGCTTAAATATTAGCATCTCTATATGTTCCAAGCATATTTTTGTACCACAGTATAACACTCTGCCTCCATACAGGGCCGGCGCTACCGTTAGGCGAGCTAGGCGGCCACCTAGAGCGCAGCGCCGCCTAGGGTGCAGCCGAGATCCACAGGCAGGGCCAGCCCGTCCATGCAGCAGGCGGCTCTTTGTCAGGAGCCGCGGCATGAAGCACCCCTGCCCGGACAGCACAGCCCTGGAGCACACCGCAAAACACAGCAACGCCTCCCGCCTCACTCAGCAGGCCAGCGCCCACCCCTACACATCAGCTGCCCGGCGCCCGTCCCCTAAACAGGGGCGGGCCGCTGAGGTGTAGGGGGCGGGCGCCTTGCAGCTGATGTCACGGCGCCCACCCCTTACACCTCAGCGGTCCACCCCCTACACCAGGAAATCCCCCCAATGGCTTGAAGGAGGAGGAGGAGACCGGGCACCTGAAGGCCTGGTGAGACCACTAGGCACGAAGCCTGGGGAGACCACCAGGCCCGATGAGATCACCAGGCCCGAGGCCTGGGGAGACCACCAGGCCGGAGACCACCAGGCCCAAAGCCTGGGGAGACCACCAGGCCCGAGTAGACCACCAGGCCCGAGGTCCGGGGAGACCACCAGGCCCAAGGAGACCACCAGGTCCGGGGAGACCACCAGGCCCGAGGAGACCACCAGGCCCGAGGAGACCACCAGGCCCGAAGCCTGGGGAGACCACCAGGCCCGAAGCCAGGCCTCTAACAAGCTTTACAGCAAGGCCTCAACCAGGGCTGTGAGGGTAATTTTAAGTTTGTGTGTGTGTGTGTGGATGTGTGTGGATGTGTGTGTGTGTGTGTATGGATGTGTGTGTGTGTGTATGGATGTGTGTGTGTGTATATGTGTGTGTGTGTATGGATGTGTGTGTGTGTGTGTATGGATGTGTGTGTTTGGGTGTGTGTGTGTATGGATGTGTATTGGTGTGTGTTTGTGACTGTGTGGATTTGTGTGTGCAGTTTTTCCTCCCTAGCGCCCGCGTTTTAACGCTAGGAATGTAATGTGGCCTGAAGTGCTTGGGCTGAAGCATGACATGCATATAGTGCTGGGGTCTATTTCTGTACAGGCTAACGCAGGCCACCACAAAGTAGCGTCTGTCACCATTCCTCATATTATATGTACAGTGTGAGGTCTGGTTTCTGTTTAAAAGGAGAATTTGACTCCATTTAAAAGATGACGGTTTTTGCTATAAAATGTATTGTATTGCTGGAGTTTGTTTTTTTTTTGAGAAAGGATTTTACCAGGATGGATACATTGAGTTTTCTCTCGTTTTCAAGTATGTCCTGGGTGGCGAGTATGTACCGTTAGGTGTAAAACATAACAAAGAAAAAAATGTCATCTGCGCTTATTCCCATTATACCGTGTGAAACAAAACACAGTTAGAGGCTTTGGTTTCTATTAATGGCCGTTATAAGATGAGCAGGTATGGTTTGCTACACAGCAGCCTGTGGCTTCATTTTTGGATAGGACTCACCCTCACTAGAGGTGCCTTGACGTTGGCAGGCGAGCTTAATCTTATAACGGCCATTAACAGAAACCAAAGCCTCTAACTGTGTTTTGTTTCACACGGTATAATGGGAATAAGCGCAGATGACATTTTTTTCTTTGTTATGTTTTACACATGTTGTTGGGCTGGATGCATTTGGTGGTTGCAGCCGCCCCATCGGGGAATAAGCGCAACCCCACCCCTCCTGTACTATGTATGTACCGTTAGGTGTCTTGCGCAAGGACACTTACTGGAGAGGTGCTCTTGCCGGGATCGAACCTGTGTCTCTGGTTATAGAGCAGCGATGTTACCTCTACTCCACCTAGCCGGATCTAACATTACAAAAGAACTCAGGGGACACTTACTTTGAACAAGAGGAGCCAATAAAAAGCCGACCCAACCGTCACAGCAATGAACACATTTGCTAAAGCTTCAGCGTAAAATATCAGGAAGTGTATGATAGTCTGAAAATGAAACGTAAAGAATACTGAGCTTAGACATTGATCAAGCACCTTATAAGAAACATTATAGCAGTATATATATATATTTTATAATTGTAGAATACCTTTACACATCCCAGCAATTCAGAGAACTGCTTCACAGAGCTCATGTGCTACATTTTCCCATATGCAGCAAGGAACTCTGGGAAGGACATGCAAATGAAGTCCGCAATTTCCCACTTTGTTTGCATCCTGGGTCTGTTTTAACACAGAACCCTCCTTGCCAGTGCCATGTCATGCCACACTAGATGTTTTTTTAGCAAAATTATCAGGGTTATTCAGAGAGAGGTGAAAACCAGGAGAACTGTCAAGAGAAGAGAACAATCTAGACCAGGGGTCAGCAAACTTGGCTCCCTGATGTTTTGGGAACTACATCTCCAGCGTGGTGACGTCATCGAGCTCGCTGGCCCATCTAAATCATGGGGGCAGGCTTCCTCCCTGCCGGATCTGCAAGGGATCCAGCGAGGAAGGTAAGTATCGGGCGGTTAGAAGCCGCTGATGTACTATGTACATCCGCGGGTCTGAGACCCGTGGGCAGGACGTACATGGTATGTCAGTGGTCCCTAAAGGGTTAAAATTCTTAACAATCACATTATAACCTGGTACAGACAGAATTAATCCTTCGAGCTCAGACCCAAGGGTCTATCCACAAAGCACCGAAATTGTGTGCAATTTGGGCGCTTTCAGATTCGCTGCACTTCGGTGATTCCATTTTGCTGAAAATACAGTGAATTCACTATTTAGCGAATTGTCACCGTATTTTGCCGACATTGGAGTTGCCGTAGCAGTTATTGGACATTGGCGAAAATGGCCGAATCACGTTAACCGCCAAATTGGCATCGTAAAAAAAAGAAATAAGTCTCCTATTCTCCTAATAGGAGTTTAAATCAATAGAAATGTGTATAAATAATAAAAAAAGGTCCTTTTAACCCCTTAAGGACGGGAGTAATTTTACAACTTCGGCGCTGTTTCGGAAGTAGAAGTTTGCTGAGCGCATTTTGACCATTTTTAAGTCACGTATTCTTATACCACCCAGACAAATTATATATCGTTCTTTCCGTCAGACTCGGCAGATTAATAATATATCATTATTAAATGTATATGTCGTGCCCTGCCAAAATGCTATAACAAAAAATGTAAAAAAATGTGAATTTTCAATAAAATTTCAATCTTCCACAGTGTGTAAAGTGTTTTTTTTTTTTAATTTTATTATCCGAGGCTCTGCGGTCATATTCTATTGGGTAGATTTGTTAAAAAAATTAGGACGGGGAACCCATTTTTTTTTTGGGGAGAAATTGCGTGATTTTAGCTAAACCCCCCCAAAAAAAAAAATCATTAGTGAAGCATCATTGTTCACATTATAATTGAAATGTGAACAATAGTGCTGCATTAAAAAAAACAAATTTTTTTTTATTATTATATTTATTATTTTTTTATTATTTCATTTATTATTTTTTTATTATTTTTATTTTTACTTTTTTTACACTTTTATTTTACATATAACATGGTCATGTTTGATATCATTGGAAAGGCCATGCTCTGGCCTTTCCAGCAATATCAACCATGACCCCCTAGCTGCCACCGATCAGGAGATAAAGGGGTTCAAAGAACCCCCCTATCTCCTGCAAGGGATTTCCATAGGAAATCCCTTTGCAGCTAGGGGGTTCCCGGTTAACTGACATCATCGCGCATGGCGCGATGAGTCAGTTGACCGGGGGGTGACCCAGAGGTGGGGGCTGCCATCCAAGATGGCGGCCCCCACCGGAAATAGGCCGCGATCGGGCACAAATTAGTGCCCGGTCGCGACCTGGCAACTAAGGGGTTAACCCCCCATACATCGCTGGAAAGGTCAGGCTGTGACCCTTCCAGCGATGCTGGCCACAGCCGCCGGGGACCAGGCGATCGGGAGATAGAGGGATCCAAAGGATCCCTCCCCTCCCCTCCAGGCGCTTCCCCTGCTCCGGCGGGGGGGGACGCCTGAAACTGACGTCATCGCGCCACCGGCGCGATGACGTCACAACGCCGGAGGAGGGATCACACTGATCTGACTCCGGGGGAGTCAGAACAGCGTGGGAAGCGACCGGAGAAGGTGAGTATCTCCCGGGGGGGCTCTAAACGCCGAGGACGTACATTTACGTCCTGCGGCGGCAAAGCCCGCCTAATGCAGGGCGTAAATGTACGTCCTGCGGCGTTAAGGGGTTAAAGAAGAATATAAACGTCTGTTACGGAATAAAAAAAGGCTTTTAAAAAATAAAACAAAAAGGTCATCTAAAAATACAAAAAGGGATTTTAAAATAAATAAAGGGTTTTTTGCAAAAAATAAAAATAGATGGTCTTTAAAAATATATCACTTTTGTTTTTTTTTTTTACAATGAAAATTATGGGATTCGTCTGTTTAAACCTGTCGAATTGAAACACTAAAAATTAGGGCATTTTCGGTGCTCTGTGAATAGAAGACGCCAGAAGAAGACTTGCCTGTATTTGGAAAATTGACAGTTTACAGGGTAATTCAAAGAGATTCGAAAGGTCACCGCACGTTCGGTGACTTTTCGTTCTCTTCAATTCGATTCCTTTTGCCGATCCCATTTTGGTGACCCTGCGGTGTATTCAGCAAGCACCACAGGGTCCCCGAATTGCAGGGAAAAGCTGCCGCAAACCCGACGAAAACTAACCGCAAAACCCAGCGAACGCACGCCGAAAACCCCCAAAAACATCTGGATTAACCTGCCGAAAACCACGGAAAAACCGAGCAGGAGCCGATCACACGCAGCGAAGCCGCCGGAAAAAGCTGACACCGCAGACAGAGTGAAGTGAATAAATTAGGAAAACAGTTTGCATGAATGATTGAAAAGTGAAACACTGTTTGCAAAGAAACTACTGAGCGAAAATGTGTGAAATTTACATATGAGGTCCAGGAAATGATAATAAAAAGGGCTGTTACAGAAAAAATAAGTAAACTTAAAAAAAAAAAAAAAGCTTTGAATATCCTAAAAAAATCTATAAATAAAGAGACTCTTTACTGCAGAATTTTATAATGAACGGTTTATTAGATATTGAATTAAAACGGGAATATTTTTAACATTGAAGCCTATGGGATTCTCCTGAATAAACCTGCCGAATTAAACCACCGAATGGCAGGTCATTAGGGGAACCTTTCACTGCTGGTTTGTGTTCTCTGAATAGCCTAAGCAGTGCTTTTTCATGGGGATTTCTCTGCCCTCGAACAGGCACCGAACAGGCACCGTATGTTCAGGCATTTCGCCAGGGTTTGGCGAATTGCCTGCTCTCTGGATAGCCGAATGGCCAAGAAAGGTAACCGAACACTGATTTTCAGCGTTCGGTTACCTTTCTCAAGCAATTCAGATCTCTTTGAATAACCCTGATAGTGAATAGATGAACTGCCCAGAAATTGCCTGAATGATGAAATATACCGTTTGGTTCAATTTGGGGCCAATTCAGAGGTTAATGCATAACCTCTCTAGTCACAGGATGATATAGATGCAATGCTATATTGGTTCCCAACCGGGTCCTCAAGTACCCCCAAAAAGTAAGGTTTGCAGATATGTGAAGCACAGCACAGGTGATATGATTGGCTGCTCAGTGATTGCAGGATTCAGTCTGCATTTCCCCCAAGGTGATTCTTAAAACCTGGCTTGTTAGGGGGACTTGAGGACCGCGGTTGGGACCCACTGATCTAAGGGACAACACACCTGCAAATCAACAAACGGGCTTCCGATTCTCCTCTTCCATGCCGCGGTTTTCAGAATTGACCAGAGAATGGCAAGTCCACCCAGCACTCCAACTGCCACCTGGAAAATACACAGCCAGGTTAGAAAGTATCAGAGAGCAATGAGACGCACAAACACACAATAAACAGGATGGAATCGCTTACATTGGTCTGGACAAGCGAATCAGATTGTCTCATCTCATATTGCACTGAAAATGAAACCTGCAGTTAAAAAACATTAATGAGCATAAATTTATAGCATTGTAGATGGTCATATTTTAGGAATTCCTGTTATGTTTTAAATCACTCTTTGGGCTCTATTAAAATCATTGCAAGCGCACGCGCAGCGCAATTTTTTTTTGCGCGCAGCGTTGAACGTTAACGCTTGAAAAATAAAGGTGGTATTACAATCCGTGCGCATTTTTTCATCCATCAAAAAATAACGCACGCAAAAAAGACGCGCAAAAATGCACACGCATTAACGTTGCGCGCAGAAATCGGTGTGCGGACTGTTTATTAACGCAATTCAGCCAATCAGAATTAAGAACCACAATTGTCCCCCGTTCAGTTTTTACGCCTGTCAAAATCAATCTGAGTATATATGCTGCAGCAATAATAAAAACACGCACAATCTCTCAATTTTATTGTTTGGGTATGTGTAGAATGTGTAACTATACTGTGCTGTATTTTGTTTTTTGTGCTGGTGTATTTGGGTTCGGCCAGAACGTTCAGATTTGCCGTTACCACCAGCTTTTCAAAGACATTAAAATAATGCGCGCAAACTTTGTCCGTTAAAATTTGCACATAGATTGTAATACCATCCGCATACCGGCGCACAAACGCATTTGCGCTCACAATGTTAAGTATAGGACGCGCAATGTACATTACGCTCGCAAAGGGTTCGCGCAGGTTCACCCGCGGTAGACGTATACACGTATTTTTTGCGTGGACATTGTAATACGACGTTCTGCGCAAAGGGTTTTTCCCCTCGCGTTAAT
The DNA here is from genome assembly GCA_009667805.1 of Leptobrachium leishanense. Lineage (NCBI taxonomy): Eukaryota > Metazoa > Chordata > Amphibia > Anura > Megophryidae > Leptobrachium > Leptobrachium leishanense. The sequence continues at coordinate 59,163,680 of CM019067.1, forward strand.
GTGTTTTTGCGCACGCGTTAACGTTTGCGCGAAGAATGAAATAGAGCCCTATACATTTAACATCCCTAGCATTGGAATAAAAATAAATTCAGCTATTCTAAAGGAAAAGGTGTGCGCAGGCAACGCAGGAAGCAACACACGCTTCAATCAGCTGTTTTATCTGGACAGCATTTGGTAAAAAGGGAGAATTAGGATAAAATGTGTTTTTAGTTGCACTATCACCTGATGGAATTAAAACCCATTGCTGGAGGACAGGGTCTTTGCAAACATTGGCCCCTATTCCCCTGTTGCCAATTCCTCGGGAGGTGTTATGTGAAAAAATAATATATCAGTTTTACTTATTTTATTAGCGCCTGGCCTCTGAATGAAACAGACTGATACGCGCTGCAGAGCCGCATGACACCGGTGGTAACGGCACATGGCATCCATTTCTGACAGCTCCTCCCTCCCCCTCTCAGTCACGTGCAGTGTACCCCAAGGCTCAATACTCGGCCCCCTGCTATTCACAATATTCATAAATGATCTGCCCAACGTCTGCAAAGCCTCAACTGTACATATGTACGCAGACGACACCGTAATCTACACCAGCAAACCGAATTTCCCGCAGCTGGAGGCCGTGCTGCAAAAACAATTCAGAGGTAGAAAAGTGGATCAAAAACAACAAACTTTTTTTAAATACTGACAAAACTGTAACGATGCTCTTTGGAACAAAACCTAAACTACGTAAATTGCAAAATCCCCATCTATGTGTGGGGACAAAATCAAATGGCACGCTGACCACAGTCACTTCTCTCAAATATCTAGGTATGTGGTTAGACCCAAATCTATCCTTTGGCCCCCCACATCGAAAAACTCTCATCTAAACTTTACCCCAAACTAGGTGCCCTGTACAGAAACAAATCCTGCCTGAGCCCCGCGGTAAGAAAGCAGATTGTACAACAAATGCTTATGCCGGCTATTGAATACGGAGATGTAGTGTATGCAGCCGCCCCGCAAACACACCTTCAGAAACTTACTACATTGTATAACTCATTCTGCTGCTTTGTGCTACAATGTAACTACACGACCCACCATTGTGACATGTTAAAAGAGCTAAACTGGCCGTCGCTGGAATCTAGACGCACTCTTCACCTTTCCAACCTGGTGTTTAAGAGCTTTTCTTGGAAGCTGCCACCCTACCTGAATAGGCTGCTTCCCCCAGCAGTTCCCTCATCCTATAATCTCCGATCCAGGACCGGCACCTTACTTGCAATACCACAATACAAAAAGACAGTGGCTCGGTCCTCATTTTCCTACAGAGCACCACAATTATGGAATAACCTCCCAGACACCATCAAATCTTCCCCCAGTCTAAAGTCACTCAAGAGCTCCCTATTAACATACCTCAATACGGAATGCACCTGTAAACATGTAACATAATGACTATATTACTTACATATTTATTTTCTGTGTTAATCTGTATATTTGTGTTTTGCTTTTAATATCTTGGGTTTATTACTTTGTATTTCTGTAAAGACTGTAACAATTGAGAGAAATCTCAATGTATCCTTCCTGGTAAAATACTTTATAAATAAATAAATAGGACTCCACGGAGCCCAGTGCAAACCAGCTGCGAGCTCGCACATGTCGGAATGTCTAGGAGCTGCAGGTGAAATGCAGAAAGGCACCGGGAACTATTTGTTCTCAGTCTCCCTCTGTTCACAGCGAAAGAAAGCAGCAGATCGCGTCGCCCTATCCATCGCGAGATGAGAGGTGAGTAAGGGGTTTTTGTAAGTTAAGTGATTTTGTAAAAGCAGAATCACTTAACACCAGGTCCTGGGCATCTCTGTCAGAATAACTCGTTCTTCTAATCCAAGGCACAAATTACCACCTCCTATAAAAAGTATAGGAGACATTAATATACAGTAAGGATACGCTATGCCCGAGTCACAAGCACAGCTTGCGGCAAATTAAAATAGCGACTCCAGACGGTAAAATAACTTCTGGTGTCAATGTGTATAAATGGCTCCAGCAGTTATCCCTATGTCAAGAGCGGAATATGGCGTCTTATCCATTATAGCGCAGTAACAGAGATCAATAAAACCTAGCACAAGGGCTCAAGCCTGCTGCTCCCTATTCAGTCATTGGCAGTCACTTCAATTCTATATGTAATCCGCATGGATACAAATAAAGAGAAGCCAACCAGAACAAAGAATAGTTACTGTAAAGCAGTGTTTCCCAAACCTATCCTCAGGACCCTCCGCCTCGCCAGGTTTGCAGGATATCTGAAGCACAGCACAGGTGATATGATTTGCTGCTCAGTAATTGCAGGATTCAGTCTGCATTTCCCCAAGGTGATCTGCAAAATCTGGCCTGGTTGAGGGTCCTGAGGACAGGTTTGGGAAACACTGCTGTAAAGGCTAATAAAATAAATAAACAATTAAGAATAATAACCTATTCATTAACAGGACTATACACAGGACACAAGGTCACCCATTTAGACTGGACGAAAGGAAATTCAGCCTAAAAGCATAGGAAGGGTTATTTTACGGTGAGAACAATAAAGCAGTGGAATTCTCTGCCTGTTGGGGTGGTTGGGTCAGAGACTGTACAGACTATTAAAAAACGACTGGATGACTTCCTGCAGACACAGAATATTAAGGGTTATAATATTTAATATGTGGGTAAAAGCTTCTTGATCCAAGGAGAAATCTGACGCCATTCTGAGGTCAAGAAGGAATTTTTTCCCAGTATGTTGTATATTTGCGAGCACTTCAGACTGGGTTTTTTGCCTTCTTTTGGATCAACAGCAGTAGGTGATGTGGGAGAGGCTGAACCCGATGGACACACATCTTTTTTAAGCCTATGTAACTATGTAATGGTAACATTGTATCTCTTACAGCAGTGTCCAGTACCAGTTATGTCACGGGAAGCCTGACCATCTATTGACGTTTTAATGTGTCACCTCAAGGCAATCACAACTAATTATAAAGCTTATATATTTAGTGGCGCTTTACAATGGATAGCACAAAACAGATAAAAAACTTAACAATGTGACACAAGGAGACAGCATAAAATGAGGGCTCTGCAATGAAAGCTCCTTGACACCTAGAGGCGACCAAAAAGGAAAGAGCAGTGCACCTAGCAAAGGATTAAACTGGAGCCTTGAGAAAAATATATATATTGTTTAAAGACTTGAGAAAGGCTGCAGTTGCAACCGAAACATTGCCTCGTTATAACTTCTGATTAGGAGTGCCTGACTCCCTCATAGAGGCGATGACTATACCAATTTAAGCAAACATGTTTACCTTTACAGTTTGGGTGTTTGGATTTTGAACTTGCACATCCGTGTACTCAATCGTCATCAGAGGTGGATAGATTATTCCCTTTTGATTGTTGGGTACGAGACATATACTGTATAAACATATTTAAATATAACACATTACTCAGTAGATGCACAAGAATCCAAGCGCTATTAAAGCTGAGCCGACACAAAATAAAAAGGAAATTCTATTTTTTGTAGATTGGGAAATTGACTGCTATGAATGATATGAACACCGGGGCGCAGGAGAAAGTGAACCTGTCATGACCAAGATCAGTTTATCTATACAGTAGATTGTGCCTGCCAAAACACAACTGTATACTGGTAGCTTTTACGTAATTGCTGATTATAAAACGTTCTCCCTCCGCCAACACTCATTCCACAAAAAAACCATGAGCACAACAAAACATCTACAAAACACAGCAGGTCTGAAAGATTATATTCCCACCGATCGCCCATAATGCTGTGCTAAATATGCAAATACTAGAGGTGTGCATTCGTTTCGTAACGAATTTCAATTCATTTGAAAATTCATTAATTCGTATTTCAGAAGTACTTCCAAAATAACGAATTGGTTTAATCCGAATTGAAACGAAAAGGTATATAACGAAATTGATTCGTTATACTGTTTCACAAGCGAACCATTGATTGAATGATTGATTATTTTTTTGTGTGAATCTGATGTATTCAGCAGCACAGACCAATAGACAGCTCAATATTTAACCCTCATCTAACAGTAATTGAGCAGGATTTGATTTATTGTTTATTTTTTTTTAGTGATCCGAATTGATTTTTGAATTTATACCAAATTACAAAAGAAATTACGAAACGAATCAGTATTGAAACGAATTCTGTTTCAGACAAAATTATTTCAATTGAAGCAAAGTTTACAGCTGTGCACACCTCTAGCAAATACACCACACTTGGTTTGCTTTTTTCCTTCGGATATTCAGTTCAATTCTCTGCTGTTTTAAGAATAATTAGTTATAGAGGAGCCTCTAGTACCTTATATACTTTTCACCCATCACCCATGGGCAGTAGTGGAGTTATTAAAGTGGCCCTCCAGGTATTGTGACCATTCAATGCAAATTGAAGAGTAACAGTTGTCCTCCTCCTTCGGGTCCGGAAGGGGTGAGCCAGTAAGTGTAATGGATTAGCTGTGCCCTGACAGCGCAGATCAGCTCTTGCTGGTTAGGCCTCCAAGCAAAAGGCAAAGGAAAGACCAGCAGAATTCCTGGCTCAAGCCAGTGGCTCTGAATGAGCTCGTTATGAATGTCACTGGAGTGGCTAGAGGCCTACTCGAGAGTCCAGCCTTCAACCAGTCTCATGAAAGCTGCAGCTTGTCACACCCGGAGCAGCGCAGAGAGACTGAACAAGAATTAACCCCTTCACTAACGCGTGATATTCAAAAACAACACTATCCGGAACTAGCGGTATTTTGTTTTGGAAAATCATTTTACTTGTATAGTAATATTTGGGAATATTCCCCACGTATTTCTTACTGTATGTGGCAGACAGATGTCGACATCTGCTGGCCAAAAGGAGTTACTGCAGTTCTGGTCTCCTTGCAGGATCAGCTGGGGGAAAGTCCGTCAGAGACAATCCCCAACGGATTTTAAAAAGTGTTAGCGCATCAGGCATCACGCTCACGGCGCTAAACGTTTAGGGGAATATTCCGGAGCCCAAATGCAAATAAAATGAATTTAGATCAAACAAATCTAATTTGGTTTTGTCTTGCTCCGCTGCAGAGCAAGATAACACGATATTGAGCACCTGATGGGGTCTTTGAAGATCCGAGTTATCTTAATCTTGGGAGTGAAGGGGTTAAAGGTGAGTATCGTGCTCTATAGGTGTAAAACAAGAAAGGCTTGCATAAAAAGTCAGGAAGGTTTATGTTTTACCCACACAGGGCCCTATTCCAAGGTGGTTGTAAACGTAAACACTACATACAATATAATGGGTCGGGGAACAGCTCTGTTTATGTTAACACCAACCTTGGAATAGGGCCCTCAGCTTTTTCCTCCCTTCATATTGGATCATGCATTTTACAGCAGGATTATACAAAAGTGTACAATACAATTGGAAATTGCAGAAGAGCAACAGTGTACAATGTGTGGTACAATAAAAAATAACAACACATGAGAGACTTGGCTTGCATGAGTTAACAGCTATCACAGGACAGTGACTGGGGTCGCAGTGTACGGGGATCGCAGTGTACGGGGATCGCAGTGTACGGGGTAGCATTGTACAGGATAGCAGTGCATGGGGGTCGCAGTGTACGGGATAGCAGTGTACGGGATAGCAGTGCACGGGGATCGCAGTGTACGGGATAGCAGTGTACGGGGTAGTAGTGTACGGGGTCGCAGTGTATAGGGTAGCAGTGTACGGGGTTGCAGTGTACGAGGTCGCAGTGTACGGGTCGCAGTGTACGGGGTCGCAGTGTAAGGGGTCGCAGTGTACGGGGTCGCAGTGTACGGGGTCACAGTGTAAGGGGTCGCAGTGTACGGGGTCGCAGTGTACGGGGTCGCAGTGTACGGGGTCACAGTGTACGGGGTCGCAGTGTACGAGGTCGCAGTGTACGGGTCGCAGTGTACGGGGTCGCAGTGTAAGGGGTCGCAGTGCATAGGGTAGCAGTGTACGGGGTTGCAGTGTACGAGGTCGCAGTGTACGGGTCGCAGTGTACGGGGTCGCAGTGTAAGGGGTCGCAGTGTACGGGGTCGCAGTGTACGGGGGTCACAGTGTAAGGGGTCGCAGTGTACGGGGTCGCAGTGTACGGGGTCGCAGTGTACGGGGTCGCAGTGTACGGGGTAGCAGTATACGGGGTAGTGGTGACCTAGGGAGAATTACACAATTAGATCAAATGAAGTATTAGGGAAATGCAGCGTAGGAACAAGCAAATTAGCATAGCAACTCCAAACTTGGCAAACTATTACAGCAGCCTGTTGTAATCCAGGAGTACCCCTTTAATACTGGGGTTTCATCTGAAAAATAATGAAATCTGAATGATAAGCATAAAACTAATTTTCCTGTGGTGCGCAGGTCTAGTCACTAATATGTTCATTTGATGTGAGCTTCGGAGCAAAGTAACTATATAATATTTCAATATAGTGAAAGAATCGTTTTAAATTGCTGTTTTACCTTATTGTGATTTTGCTTGCAATTCGTACGATTCTTGGCAGGTTACTCAGAGAGTTTTCTCTTCCACTGAGAGCATCGACCAGAAATATACGTTGTGTTAGCAGCCAGTTATCAATGTTTACTCCTAAAGAAGAAAAGATTTATAGGAAACATAAGATTAGGAGCAAACTACAGGTTGAGCGTCACTAACCCACAATGCTTGGGACACCGAGCATCTGGGATTTCGGATTCTTCCAGATTTTGGAATCTGACAGGGTTATTCAAAGAGAATCAAAAAGTCACCGCACGTTCGGTGACTTTTCGTTCTCTTCAATTCGGTGCGATTTGGCGATCCCATTTCGGCGACCCTGCGCTGTATTCAGCAAGCACCACAGGGCCGTCGTAGTGCAGGGAAAAGCCACCGAAAACCCGACGAACACTCACCGCAAAACCCAGGCGAATACACACAACCGAAACCCACAAAAACCTCTGGATTAACCCTGCCAAACACGCCAGAGAAACCCGAGCAGCCGCCACAGCGCAGAGCAGCCGCCGGAAAAACACCACAGACGAATGGAGTGAAAAAAAAAAACAGTACGCTTGAATGTTTGAAAAGTGAAACACTGTTTGCAAAGAAACTACTAAGCGAAAATGTCTGAAATTTACATATAAGATCTAATGAATGATAATAAAAAGGGCTGTTACAGAAAAACGATTTAAAAAAAAGGAAAAAAAAATATTTGCAAAAAAATCCCAAAAAATGCCTAAAAGATCCTAAAAAATCTAAAAATAAAGAGACTTTTTACTGCAGAATATTATAATGAACGGTTTATTAGATATTGAATTAAAATTCAAGAGTTCAGGGTTCGCCTGAATTCAGGGTTCATTCAGGGTTCGCCTGACTAAACCTGTCGAGTGAAACCACCGAATGGCAGGGCATTTCGGCAACTTTTCACTGCTGGTTTTTGTTCTCTGAATAGACGAAGCATTGCTTCTCTATGGGGATTTCACAGCCCTCGAACAGGCAACGAACAACCACCGTATGTGCAGGCAATTCGCCAACATTTGGCGAATTGCCTGCTCTCTGGATAGCCGAATGGCCAAGAAAGGTAACCGAACACCGATTTTCAGCGTTCGGTTCCCTTTCGGCAGTCATTCGAATCTCTTTGAATAACCCTGAGAGAGAATCCAATGATTTAGAGCAGGGTTTCTCGACTCCAGTCCTCAGGACCCACTACAGGCCAGATTTTGCAGATCCCCTTGGGGGAAATGCAGACTGAATCCTGCAATCACTGAGCAGCAAATCATATCACCTGTGCTGTGCTTCGGATATCCCACAAACCAGGCCTGTTAGTGGGTCCTGAGGATACGAGTTGAGAAACACTGATTTAGAGGAAGGAGATTGTGGCAGAGAAGCTATGATCCCCATCCTGCAACGGCGCCGGCACACTGGCAGAGCTGTGGAACACAGAGCCAGCATGTCTCTGTGCAGCATGTAAAACGCTGAGGATGCTCAGAGCTGTGCTGCAGTGATCTGGAGCAGCACAACTCACCTGGAGCATCAGGGAAGTGAACATTTTCAGATTAGGGTTGCCCAACCTGTATACATGCTAAGAAGTAAAAACATAGAGCACTATTCCCTAATGAACTCTAACGGTAGTGTTCGGATGAGTAAACGTTAATGCCAGGATAAGTGACTTTAACGCATGCCCCCATATTACATTCGTAACATTAAACACCTAAAAAAAAAATCACTTAGCGCATTGGTGATTGCGTGAGCTTACTGTACTTTGCGCATCCTTTACTTAACATGGGAAGCACAGTCATTGATAAGCATTAAGTAAGGTATTACAAAGTCCTACCGCTAATTACTGCATTGACGCGCAAGCCAAAATCTTAGCTACAACTTAAGGCTGGTGCTAAATGATTCTGCTTTTGAACAATCATTTGGCACACCCTAAAAACCACCCCAATAAAACTCACCTCTCATCCCACGGCAAGAACGGCGGCCCGAACCGGCGCTTATCATTGCCGGGTGCAGAGTGAGACTGGGAACAATTTGTTCCCAGACTCCCTCCTTGATCACTCTGCGCGATCTCACGAGAGTGCGATCACGCAGGACTCGCCGCCTGGGAGCGCAAGCCTCCATGGAGTCATATAGACTCCAGGAGATGATACTCGTGGTGGCATGGAAGTACTACCGCAAGTATCACTGCGTTCTTCTGGGGCAAGGTGTCGGAGGTAGCTCCTGCCCTGGAATCTCACCCTAAAATGGGGATGCTATGGGGAACCTGCAGGCACAGGTTTTCCCCGTCACCGTCCCCATGTTAACGCACGGTGCGGAATAAGACACATACTATTTTATTAACTGTGATTATATAAATATAAGTAAGATATGCAAAGATCAGTCTAAAATTGTATCAAAATCGCGAACATCCAAGTTAGCAAACCTCACCAACAGATTTATATAAGCAAGTACCTTCCAGGCTGCAGAGAATTTTGGGCAAAAAAAAAAGACAATTTATCAATAAATAGGTTGAATAAAAAGAAATGTATATAAAAGTTACAAATCCTTTTCCCCTTTAGATCTCAGATAATCTGTATTTTGGGCAGCATACCTTGATTCGCCAACAATTCATTGTACTGGAGGTTCAGATTTCGGACTGGTACAGGCCAAATGTTCTGCTGCCCATCATTCCCTTTGTGTGTCAGATAGACGTCATAAAACATCGGCTCAGGATAATCTTCAATCATTTTGGCGAGAGACAGTTCACACTGTATAGAAATCAGAGTTTAGAAATCGGGTAAAGCAATAACAGAGCAATAGGTTCATAGAAAAATACATCACCGCTACGACCGTCTAAACACGATTTGCATGTTCAGCTGGTTATACTCGGGTCACGTAGGTACAGTTACAGGCCCTTGGTCACCATCTTTGCCTTTCTCTCTTTTTTCATGATACTTACACTTTGCTCATATGTTGTTCCAAATCTGTATGCAGCGTCCAGCCGCTTCACAATATCTGGACAAAGCTAAGAGACAGGGAGATGAATGAAGGGACGGTATATATATACTTTATATAGTAGTCGATTGTTCAATCATGACATTTTCAGAAACATTTTGTACAGTAATTCAGCAGGTTATAAATTATCAAGCATTTTTTGGAATATAGCATTGTGTTAACATTTATTCGGAGAAGTCCTTTCCACAAATCTACCGCCGCATGTGTGAAGTATCAATTATCCATCCCTTATCAAATGCTTGCATTGATGAATCATACTGTGCAGCAGACCCCACTCAGCACATTTTGGCTTCCTGGGATTTATAGTGCTGTTCTTTAGTTTATATTGCATACAGTTGACCACCAGCCCGAGACCCCCTAAACTCCTTGGACAGGAGGTTCAAGAGGAAGCTATCACTAGGTCGCCACCTGGTGGCCGCCCTAGTGAACAACAAGACTATAAAGATGCATTTTAAAAATGTTTATTATCACCATTACGAATATTTATTAAGCGCAAACACATTCCGCAGCGCTGTACAAGGGGCAGTGGGTAAAGACAAGACAATTCTACAATACATACAGGAGACAGGTCAGTATTCCTGCCAGCAGATACAGGAGGACGTGAGGGCCCTATTCCTGTGAGAATTTACAATCTCGATGGGTGAGGCGGTGAGAAACAGGAGGGGGGGGGAATGCAGTGAGAGGTGAGGACTATTTTTGGGTGGGTTGGATGTCTTGTTACAGATTTAGGTGGTCGGCTTAACTAAATAGAAGGGTCTTTAGGGAGCGTTTAAATGAAGCCAGATTTGGGGACAGTCTGATATTTGCGAGGAAGCGCATTCCATAGGGTCGGCACCGCACGAGAAAAGTCCTGCAGTCTGACATGTGAAGAGGTAATGATGGAGGATGCCAGGAGCAGGTCATTAGTACATTAGGGAAAAAAAGTGGTATTTGAAGTAAAAAAAAAAATAGTCATTTATTCTGTCAAACTTCATTCCATACTAGTGTGATTTTACTGACGCTGTTAGATTAGGGTTAACCCTACTCCTAACCAATAGATTATGCTCCATTATCACTTCATTTATAGGCAACAGATTCTGCTCTTTTTTCTTTTGAAGGAGCAGAATCCACCGGCAAGAAATGAAACGAAAATGGAGCAGAATCTTTGGTTATGGTTAACCCTGAAATAAGGATAAATAGTTACCCTAATCCTAACCCCAGAATGAATTGTTCCACATTACTGGTGTCGTTAAGATGACACTAATATGGTGGAAAGTGACTAGCAGGGTTATCCAAAGAGATTCGAATTGCTTGAGAAAGGTAACCGAACGCTGAAAATCAGCGTTCGGTTACCTTTCCTGGCCATTCGGCTATCCAGAGAGCAGGCAATTCGCCAAATCCTGGCGAATTGCCTGCACATACGGTGACTGTTCGGTCCCTGTTCGAGGACAGTGAAATCCCCATGAAAAAGCACTGCTTCGGCTATTCAGAGAACACAAACCAGCAGTGAAAGGTTCCCCTAATGCCCTGCCATTCGGGGGTTTCATTCGGCAAATTTATTCAGGAGAATCCCATAGGCTTCAATGTTAAAAATATTCCTGTTTTAATTCAATATCTAATAAACCATTCATTATAAAATTCTGCAGCAAAAAGTCTCTTTATTTATAGATTTTTTAGGATACTTTAAGCATTTTTCTGAATTTTTAAAAAAAAAATTAAAAGTCCGATTTTTTTTTTTTTTTTTTTCAGTTTGCTTATTTTTTTTGTAACAGCCCTCTTTATTATCATTCCCTGGACCTCCTGTGAAAATTTCAGACATTTTCGCTCAGTAGTTTCTTTGCAAACAGCGTTTCATTTTCCCAGATTCATACAAATGGTTTTTCTAATTTATTCACTGCCTCCTCTACGTCACAGCTGCTTCGGCTGTGTGTGATTCGGCTCCTGTTCGGCTTTTTCGAAGGTCAATCCAGATGTTTTTGCTTGTTTTCAGCGTGCATTCGGTTAGTTTTCGTCAGGTTGTCGGCAGCTTTTCCCTGCAATTCGGGGACCCTGTGGTGTTTGCTGAATACACCGCAGGGTCACCGAAATGCAATCGGCAAAAGGAACCGAATTGAAGAGAACGAAAAGTCACCGAACGTGCGGTGACTTTTCGAATCTCTTTGGATAACCCTGTGAATAAACGGCATTGGTGCACATATTTTTGTAACAAATAAAACAGTTTATTCCTATTGAAAGGAAACATTTTTAAAAGGCGACATTATTGACACATCATATGTTGCAGTGGACAGGAGGTGGCGACTCTGCTGCAGGACATCTCCTGTACCATATCACAGAAAGGAGCATGGGCAGAGATTATTTACAAATTGGACCGTTCTGTTTAGCGAATCTGGGACTGGGGTAGAAGAAGTTATCAGGCTCCCTTTAAATTCCAGCTGTGAGGCTCTTACAAAAATAACTGTAGACCTTTCAGACAATAATACTCTTACAAGTGAATGCTTGTGACCCTCCCCATTAAATCCCTTTCCCCTTCAGCGTAAGTAGGACTTTGTATATTATCTAATAAATGGAAAGCAGTAGTACCATTCTCCTTAACAACAGGGATTACACACAGTAAGAGAAACATACAGGGTTATACAGAGAAAGGTGACAGCCAGGAGAACTGGCAGGAGAAGAGAACAATCTACAGGGTTATCCAAAGAGATCCGAATTGCTTGAGAAAGGTAACCGAACGCTGAAAATCAGTGTTCGGTTACCTTTCCTGGACATTCGGCTATCCAGAGAGTAGGCAATTCGCCAAATCCTGGCGAATTGCCTGCACATACGGTGCCTGTTCGGTGCCTGTTCGAGGGCAGAGAAATCCCCATGAAAAAGCACTGCTTCGGCTATTCAGAGAACACAAACCAGCAGTGAAAGGTTCCCCTAATGCCCTGCCATTCGGTAGTTTAATTCGGCAAATTTATTCAGGAGAATCCCATAGGCTTCAATGTTAAAAATATTCCCGTTTTAATTCAATATCTAATAAACCGTTCATTATAAAATTCTGCAGCAAAAAGTCTCTTTATTTATAGATTTTTTAGGATACTTTAAGCATTTTTCAGATTTTTTTTTATTTTTTTTAAAAGTCCGATTTTTTTTGATTTTTTTTTTTCAGTTTACTTATTTATTTTGTAACAGCCCTCTTTATTATCATTCCCTGGACCTCCTGTGAAAATTTCAGACATTTTCGCTCAGTAGTTTCTTTGCAAACAGCGTTTCTTTTTCCGAGATTCATACAAATGGTTTTTCTAATTTATTCACTGCCTCATCTACCTCACAGCTGCTTCGGCTCTGTGTGATTCGGCTCCTGTTCGGCTCCTGTTCGGCTTCTTCGAAGGTTAATCCAGATGTTTTTGCTTGTTTTCAGCGTGCATTCGGTTAGTTTTCGGTGGGTTTACGGCAGCCTTTCCCTGCAATTCGGGGACCCTGTGCTGCTTGCTGAATACACCGCAGGGTCACCGAAATGCAATTGGCAAAAGGAACCGAATTGAAGAGAATGAAAAGTCACCCTTGCGGTGACTTTTCGAATCTCTTTGGATAACCCTGCTAGACAAAATAGCCGATTTGGAAAGTGAGATAAATGGGAGAATTTTTCTGGTTTGGCTATTTTGACCTAGAATGTTTACTTCTCCAGTCATTCTCCTGAGTTTCACCTTTCTTTGAATAGACCTGTAAGCCTTGAATGTATAATTAACCACACTGCTCTTCTGGCATTCAGTTCTCTTTGTGGACTTGTTGTTAGTTTATTGCAATATATTCCATCACGTGTAAATGTAATCCCCTTTTAAGAGTCGGCCTCAGTCCCTCAATAAAAATGTTAAACTGTGCTGTAGACAGCATTCTTAAATGTATGTGTCTCTACCACAGGGATCTCAAACTCTGGTCCTCCAGATGTTCATGTAGACCACAGATCTCAAACTCTAGCCCCCCCCCAGATGTTTCTGAAAGACATCTCCTTTGATTCCCTGGCCATTTGTTGTATTGGTAGAATTCTGGGAATCGTAGGCAATAAACATCTGGGAGATCGGTGTTTGAGATCCCTGCTCTAGGAGTTTTATGTAAGAGTTACTTCGCCTTTAATGAAACGCAGAAGATCCGTGCTCAGTCATTACCAGAGGTTGAGTATTTACCTGTAAAAGGCCGCCATCCAAATTCTGCCACCTCAAGAAGTTCCCACGCACGTCGTACAGAGCAGCTACGAATGGAAGCTTTGAGATTTGTTCCTGGAAAAACAGTTTGAGCACAAAATATACTTTAAAAGGTAATTAGATGATCTGAACCCCTTCGCTACCATGATCGAGTATACACGATCCGCAGTAGCAGACACAGCAGCCTGAGATCGTTTTAACATGATCTGGGGCTATTCTGTATCATTGCAAAGGAAATTGGTTTGTGGATTGGACTCCAGAAGGTGCCCCCAAAGTTTTAGCACCTCACACTTGACACCTGAGATGCTGCAACAGTTGTTGCAAGTGAATACCTCTATGTAACAGAGATATTAACTTGAGCAGGACCGAGGCCCAGCTGCAATAGCTCCTTTTGACCAGCAGATGGTGAGGTCTGCCATCCAAATGAGACCGGTGCAATAAATCATGCGTTAATTTTATATTGGCACTATTCCCACCTTATAATTAATATAAAGTGAGTTTCCAAAAATCCACTTATTTCTGGCAGTAGATTTGCAGCAAAACCACTTGATAGTGAAGGGGATAATGTCCTCTATTATAATGGAACTTTTGTCTCTGCATATTAACCCTACAGCATCCGACACGCCGTTTCCATCTCTCACGGTTATATGAAAATATTTCTTACCTATGATTTCTTCCCCTTGTGCTTCTACACCTCATTCCTTCTAAATTGTAAGCTCTGCTGGTTATGGCCCTCTACAAAAAATGTATCCCCTGGTTTATATGTATGAAGTGCAATGTACAATGTCAGTGCTATATAAAACAGTGATAATATTGATTCCTAGTTAAAATAAACAATGTCATTTACTTACAAACCCAGGTAAGAAACCTTTCATTATTTACAAACCTCTTCCGCTGGTTTAAAAGTGAAGGTTGTGGGGAACGGAGATGTAAGGACTCGAGATGCTACACCTGGCTGGTCGTCATAATAAAGCCACGCTAGATTCTGTCTCCTAGAAGACATAACATTACCAGACATAACTCTTTACACAAACATCACCCAAATGGAATATTTTCATATTATGTATACAAACTCTAAACAAAGCATCAACTGGACCCATACTCCTCCATGATTAACACTCACAGGCCTGTGATCATGGGATTATCAGAGCTAGTTTTGTTTAAATATGTTAAACAGAAACTATTACATTATAGGGGTTAGAGAGAACCGATCTTGCCCCGAAATTGCACCGAACAGGGAATTTCCACGTACGGTGCCATTTTGGGGGCATTCGGCCAGGGCCAGATTAACATAAGGGCTGATGGAGCAGCAGCTCCAGGCCCATGCCCCTAGAATAGGCCCAGAGAAAGGACAATTATCAGGGTTATCCAAAGAGATTCGAAAAGTCACCGCACGTTCGGTGACTTTTCGTTCTCTTCAATTCGGTTCCTTTTGCCGATTGCATTTCGGTGACCCTGCGGTGTATTCAGCAAAGAGCACAGGGTCCCCGAATTGCAGGGAAAAGCTGCCGAAAACCTGACGAAAACTAACCGAATGCATGCTGAAAACAAGCAAAAACATCTGGATTAACCTTCGAAAAAGCCGAACATGAGCCGAACAGGAGCCGAATCACACAGAGCCGAAGCAGCTGTGATGTAGAGGAGGCAGTGAATAAATTAGAAAAACCATTTGTATGAATCTGGGAAAAAGAAACGCTGTTTGCAAAGAAACTACTGAGCGAAAATGTCTGAAATTTTCACAGGAGGTCCAGGGAATGATAATAAAGAGGGCTGTTACAAAAAAAATAAGTTAACTGAAAAAAAAAACAAAAAAAAATCGGACATTTTTAAAAAAAAAAAAAAATCTGAAAAATGCTTAAAGTATCCTAAAAAATCTATAAATACAGAGACTTTTTGCTGCAGAATTTTATAATGAACGGTTTATTAGATATTGAATTAAAACGGGAATATTTTTAACATTGAAGCCTATGGGATTCTCCTGAATAAATTTGCCGAATGAAACCACCGAATGGCAGGACATTAGGGGAACCTTTCACTGCTGGTTTGTGTTCTCTGAATAGCCGAAGCAGTGCATTTTCATGGGGTTTTCACTGCCCTCGAACAGGCACCGAACAGGCACCGTATGTTCAGGCAATTCGCCAGGATTTGCAGGGTTATCCAAAGAGATCCGAATTGCTTGAGAAAGGTAACCGAACGCTGAAAATCAGCATTCGGTTACCTTTCCTGGCCATTCGGCTATCCAGAGAGCAGGCAATTCGCCAAATACTGGCGAATTGCCTGCACATACGGTGCCTGTTCGGTGCCTGTTCGAGGGCAGTGAAATCCCCATGATAAAGCACTGCTTCGGCTATTCAGAGAACACAAACCAGCAGTGAAAGGTTCCCCTAATGCCCTGCCATTCGGTGGTTTAATTCGGCAAATTTATTCAGGAGAATCCCATAGGCTTCAATGTTAAAAATATTCCCGTTTTAATTCAATATATAATAAACCGTTCATTCTAAAATTCTGCAGCAAAAAGTCTCTTTATTTATAGATTTTTTAGGATACTTTAAGCATTTTTCTGATTTTTTTTTTTTTTTATTAAAAGTCCGATTGTTTTTTGATTTTTTTTCAGTTTACTTATTTTTTTTGTAACAGCCCTCTTTATTATCATTCCCTGGACCTCCTGTGAAAATTTCAGACATTTTCGCTCAGTAGTTTCTTTGCAAACAGCGTTTCATTTTCCCAGATTCATACAAATGGTTTTTTCTAATTTATTCACTGCCTCCTCTACGTCACAGCTGCTTCGGCTCTGTGTGATTCGGCTCATGTTCGGCTCCTGTTCGTCTTTTTCAAAGGTTAATCCAGATGTTTTTGCTTGTTTTCAGCGTGCATTCGGTTAGTTTTCGTCAGGTTTTCGGCAGCTTTTCCCTGCAATTCGGGGACCCTGTGCTGTTTGCTGAATACACCGCAGGGTCACCGAAATGCAATCGGCAAAAGGAACCGAATTGAAGAGAACGAAAAGTCACCGAACGTGCGGTGACTTTTCGAATCTCTTTGGATAACCCTGTTGGCGAATTGCCTGCTCTCTGGATAGCCGAATGGCCAGGAAAGGTAACCGAACGCTGATTTTCAGCATTCGGTTACCTTTCTCAAGCAATTCGGATCTCTTTGGATAACCCTGATTGTCTACATTGGTGGGCATTTGGACCTCTACCTCCACAGCAACTAATGGGTCATGTGAGTTATCAATGGAAAGGCCAGAGCATGCCCTTTCCAATGATACCTAACATGACCAGGTTTTATGCAACAGTAAAAATAAAATAATAAATATTTCTTTATTTTTTCTTTTTGTTTTTAACACAGCAATATTTTTCACTTTTCAATTATAAAGTGAAAAATGATGTTGCACTAACTCACCATCTCATTTCTCATGTCACCAACAAGTGTGTAGGTGATGGCACAATCCATTAGTACGAATTGTTACATCAAAAACCTAAACCGCCGCACTGCAGCAAAGAGCACGGGGGGGGGGGGGGTGGAACGGACTTTGGACTCCTGCGTCACTATTCTTTTAATCTTTACACCTCACAAGGTCAAGTGAGGTATCCTTGGACAGGTCAGAGTCTGGCCTTTGCATTGATACCAAACATAACCGTGAAAACTCTAAAAAGAAAACAAAAACATAAACACTTTATTTTTAGTTCCAAAGCCATGGCATTGTCCATTTGTCACGTATAAAATGATCAATACCACTGCCATTACTCACTTTCTCATTTCCCACGCTGGGAGCAAGGTCAGTGTTTTATACATAGTCATATTATTCATAAAACACCATCCTCTAAAACACAAGGGAAATATTGAAATTTTTGGTTAAAATGTATATTTTCTCAGAAAAATGCAGTAAAAAGAATTCCCCATAGAATATATGACCACAAAGGTTTGGATGATAAAATGTGAAAAAAATATTTTACACGCTTTAAATGATTGAAATCTGAATGGAAATTTACTCACACAGTATCTGCCTGGTTAGATATATCCGTATCTGCAATATTAAATAACCTAATATATGTTTTCATTTCACTAAATTCCAAAAAAAGCCCACCAAAATATTCAGCTCCAGGCCCATAGAGATCTTAATCCAACCCTGCATTCGGCTATTCACAAAGCAGGCAGTTCGCCAAATTTTGTCAAAATTGCCAGTGAAATACAACGCTGTTCGAGGGCAGTGAAATCCCCCATAGAGAAGCAATGGTTAATCTATTCAGAGAACACCGAACAGCAGAGAAATGCCCTGACGTTCGGTGTTTTCATTCGGCAGGTTTAAACAGGCGAATCTCATAGGTTTCAATGTAAAAAATATTCCAGTTTTTATTATATCTAATAAACTGTTTATTCTTTTAATCTGCAGCAAAAAGTCTGGGTTTTTTAGGATTTTTTTTTTTTATTTTTCGAGATGTTTTTGGCAAAATATTTTTCCTGATTGTTTTTTAAAAGCGTTTTTTCTTTTTTCTGTAACAGACTTTTTTATTATCATTCATAGGACTTTATATGTAAATTCCAGACTTTTTGTCCAGTAGTTTTTTTGCAAACAGCGTTTCAAATTTTTAAACTTCCAATGGTTTTTTTTGTTTCTTTTTTACCCGTCCGGCGGCTTGTCTGCTTTTTTCTGCCGCTAGTCGGCGCTGTGTTCAGCGGGTTGTTGGTTGCTTGCGGGTGCTTTTGGTACGTTTGCGGTGGCTGTCTGGTGAGTTGGCTCACTGCAAGGTGAGTGAATCGGACTCGCCGAAGTGAGGAGAATCAGAGAGCACTGAAATGTTGGTGACATTTCTCTCTGAATAACCCTGTATATGTCTAAATATTTTCATAGGAAAGTTACGTTGAGGGTATGGGTCTATAATCTCCCTTCGAGGCTAGTTACGAGATGGTCTCATTCTCTGTTAAGACAGGTTACATGATTGCCACCTCTTGCTTTAGATGGGTATGGGAAAATCACTCCCCTCTCTAGGAGGGTAACGGGATTGTCACATCTTGCCTTGGCTTGATGGGATAGCAACTAGACATCTGTGATATGGTTTGGACGGAATACAAATTTGGCTGAATATTGGCGATTAGGAAGTATCCGACTTGGCAAGCCACCAAACCAGATCAACCCGAAACAAATTTACTAAAGGGATATGAACACAATCAGAATCAGATTGATTCAGATGCCTGAAAATAATTGCAACCACTGAGCAATGCAAAATCCCCAACTTCAATTCTAAAATATGCAGAAATAGTAACCATAATCCTAAAGCCAATAGTAAGTAACCCTAACCCTAATCCTAACAGTAAAAAAAAATCCTAGTCTTAACAGTAAATTTTAGGCTAGCGTCAAATGAACGCAGTCACCACGTCTGTGTCGCTAGTAAGTAACCCTAACCCTAATCCTAACAGTAAAAAAAAATCCTAGTCTTAACAGTAAACTTTAGGCTAGCGTCAAATGAACGTAGTCACCACGTCTGTGTCGCCGCACAGTTTAACATCCGTCGTAGCATTGATTTGTGATCAATAGAGACCAACACACGAAGTACGTGCGCAACGAAGTGCAAACGTAGGTGGCAACGGACGCCATTTAGGCCTCGACGTAAAAGCGCTACGATGGACGCCCAGAGTGCGCTGCGTTCACGTAGCGGCCTGCGTGAGTGATGACGCGACGTCAGACGCAGCGCATTTGTGACGTCCATCCCGTTGACGCTCAGAAGTTTTTTTGGTCTGGCTGACTGTACCTGTCTTTTAATTTTAATTAATTTTGTTTCCCATATTCCCATTTTCTACATCCGTTTAAAAAAACGGACCGTGCGGCGTCTACAGTATCTTCCGTCAGTACGTCCGTCCGTTATGCACACACGCAGAGTGCGCTCAGACTGCGTTCGTCTGACATTAGCCTTACACTAAAAGTATCCCTAACCCTATAAAGGAACCCTAACAGTAAATAACCTGAATTGTAAACCAAGCAGAAATTATAACCCTAAAACTAACCCTCATCCGAACCCTAACTTCTGGTATGGTATAACGTTATAGGGGTAGTAAAGAGAGAGTATAGAGGAAGTATGTTAAACCCTAAAACAAACATTAGGTTACATTTATTTATTAATACAGACCAAACTTTTAGATGTATTACTAAAATGACGAAGTTACTGGCACTTTATTTCCTTTAATTTTTAGAATTCGATTTTTAACTAAGCATAAAATAAATGAAAATGTAATACAACAATAATGGTGTTTTTATTTACGTTATTATGGTACACTTACCAGAAAGCAATGGAGTGGACAGCTCCGAGACCAGCTGTGCTTGTGAATACATAGCGGAAAAGAGAGCACGCATCTGAATTAGCAGAATTTGAGGAGTGCATGTTCATCACGCACATGTTGCCCAGAGCCTGGCACGCGGTCTGATTGGAATAAAACTGCAGAGATAACACACATGGGACAACTGTAACATTATCTGGAACCATGTAATTTCACTTATTCGGGAGTCACATACTCCGCTCACATTTCACCAGGGCCGCCATCAGGGCATTACGCCCAATACTGCCGTAAGGGGCCGGGCCCGGTGGGGGCCCGGGCCGCTGGGGCCTGGGGGAGGATCCCGGGCCCCCAACGGCAGCGGCGTCGCCCTTTAACAGCTCCGGTATCGGACTCGATGAGTCCGAATCCGGAGCTGTGTCCCTGCTGCTGCTGCAGGAGCCGGAGGAGACTGAGACACTGTGTCTCCTCCGGCTCCTGGCAGCTTCACTTCCTGGCTGGGCGGGGCCAAGCAGCGTGTGAGGGGCCTCCCAAGCACGTTGCTTTGACTCCGCCCCTCCACTCAGTGGAGCTGCGCGCTGGAGCTGGAGGGACCGGGAAGAAGACCAGAAGAAA
This sequence comes from Leptobrachium leishanense, assembly GCA_009667805.1. Taxonomy (NCBI): domain Eukaryota; kingdom Metazoa; phylum Chordata; class Amphibia; order Anura; family Megophryidae; genus Leptobrachium; species Leptobrachium leishanense. Next base: position 59,184,165 of record CM019067.1, read on the forward strand.
AGAAGAGAAGAAGATTGAAGAAAAGGTGAAGAAAAGAAGAGCTGAAGACAGAAGAAAAGAAGATAGAAGACAGCGAGTGGTGAGCCAGGGCCCAGACCCTAAGACCCAGGGACCAGACCCAGAGACCAGGGCCCAGGCTAGACCCCAGGGCCCAGACCTCAGGGACCAGACCCCAAGGCCCAGTCCCAGGGCCCAGGCCCAGACCCAGACCCAAAGGCCATCATACACAGCCCGTTTCTGTGAGATTTATTGCTGTGGATTCTGTGATATGTTCAGACACACCGCTCATTACTGTGAGTTTTATTGCTGTGGATACTGTGATAAGCTAATACACACTGCACATTACAGGGAGTTTTATTGCTGTGGTGCTATGTTATGTCCTTTTTTTTGAAGGGGGAGAAAAGCTGTTAGAGGTTGAGGGGGGGGGCCCTGGGGGGGGCCCCATCGTGAGGTTTAGTAAGGGGCCCCATCATTTCTGATGGCTGCCCTGCATTTCACACATGCCTTACATGCAATGCAAATCTCGGTGAAGCATCATGGGAGTCGTAGAGGTAGCAGAGCTGGAGATGAGCCTTTTAGCCACCGTTGCTTCACATGTTGGATTAATATACGGACCTGCATTCTAGCAATATTAAATTAACAGCTGAGCAGTCACAGAAACAGGGATTTTACTTGTGCAGAGTAGCAGGGTTATTGAGAGAGAGGTGAAAACCAGGAGAATGACTGGAGAAGTGAAAATTTTAGGTCAAAATACCAAAACCAGACATATAGACCCATTTATCTCACTTTTCAAATCGGCTATTTGGTCTAGATTGTTCAGTCTCCGTGCAATTCTCCTGCTTTTCACCTCTCTCTGAATAGACCCTTAGGAGAGCTGAAGATATGTCATTCTCATTTATTCAATATTGTTTCAGGGTCTGCAGCCCTACATTAAAACCTAATTGTAACCAAAGCCCCCTCTACCATTGTGCCCTCACCCTCCTTGGCACCCTTGCCAACACTTATACATGGCCTCTGTGCCTTTTGGAGAAGTGTGGATGCTGGCCTCCTGGGAAGAGACCGTGGACCATTGAGGCAAGGCCAGTTCTCAAGGACAATGGGCATAAGGAGCACCTAAGGGTTAATGACTTAAACGTATATCTGTCTTGAAGCGGTTTATATTTTAGGAGTTAGTTTGTGTTAGAGATACAATGTATATGTATTGTTCACACTATCTGTTTGTCCTAAAATTGATTTGATGCTCTGTTTGCTAATCCCATCCAGTGTGTAACGGATTAGGTTTCTGCAAAAATTCAACTCCCCCTCATGTAGACAATGTATTCTGTTAATTGTGTAATGTTACCCCCCTCTTTGTTGACCATATAACTGGACCCATTTTCCATTAAAGCATATATTCATTCCCCTGCATTAAGCTGTGTGTCAGATGTTTTGGGAGAGATACGTAGAATATACAGCACTCCCTCAAGTTCTGGCTGAGGATTGTGTGAAAAGGAAAGCTGCTGCATATCTGCTTGGCTGGAAAGAAGGGACGGACGCTGTAACAGGTTCGGGTCTGATCCACAAAACAGAGACCAGTAAACCCCAGTTGCTGTTACACAGACACACACATACACACACTATGCACGTATATAAACATTACATTATGGCACATGTTCTCACCAGGCATGCAGCCGCTGAAGCCTGTAAATTAATGGAAAGCCATTCTGACCGTAACAATAAACCCTGAATGAGAAAGAAAAAAAACGTAAAAAAGATAAATATTCTCTGACCTGCATATTAAGTCTCAGCACAATTACCTATAAGATTATGTTTAAAAATAGTGAAAACTCACCGGCTGCCCAAAACGAATTGTCGGGAGGACTCTAGCCAGGAAACTGCTCGCACCATTGAAACAAATGCCTCCGGACTAGAAAACAAAAAGAGCAGCGGGAAGTGAGCATGTCGTACAGAGGAGTCATGCCTGGCATTTCAGTCATTGGCTGCCTTGCCCAATATGCACATGGCATATAGGCAGGCTTGGTAGTGCCCTCGGCATGGCAAACTCTGCTGCCCCCGTTTCAACCCCTGATATAAAATCAATATATGACATAAGCATGAAATTGAAACAAATATTCCTGACTTAACAAAACATTTGTGGCAATAAAATGCAATTTAAAAACCTTAGCAAAGCGTCTTATTCACACTGGGTGGTTTTAACAGTATTTCTTATTGATTAAAGTAGGGGTCAGCAGCCTTGGCCATCCAGATGTTTTCCATCTATATTTCCCCTGAGGCTCAGCATCATGGGAGACATACAGGTCTATTCAAAGAAAAGTGAAACTCAGGAGAATGACTGGAGAAGTGAAAATTCTAGGGAAGCAGCCTCCTGGGTGTAATTCGGGTTTAGGCAATTGTGATTCGGTGGTAGGCAAAGGAGACGGAGGCCTTCTTAAGCAGGAAATGCATTTATTCGGTACCGAGCCTTGAGTCAGGTCAAGCCCAAAAATACTCAAGTCCCGTGCCAACAGAGAAACAAAAGTTTTATACATGGATAGTAAACTGCACACCCCTTATTCCCCTCCCCAGGTTACCCTCCCAATTCCCATAGCAACCTTCATTATACATATTGGACTTATTCAATATTTTGCAAGTCAGCAGGGTTCACCTCAAAGACATGACCCTTGAGCCCACCGGAGGCAATTTGGATTCCCTGTCTAGTCAACAAGCTGTAAAAGGGAGTCATCCTCCCAAATTAAATAAGGCCAGCTGTGGGATTACTAGGTTATTCATTCCTTCGTGGCCTTGATGTGTAAGCAACTTTTATGCCTTAGCTAGGAATGTTTAGAGACCTTGGGGGGATGATTCTTCGGTTAGCAGAAATCAGGTTTAAAACAAGATATTAGAGGCTACAGTTAGCTGTTAGAAAATAGAACTGTATAACCTAACTGTATAATTTAAAATGGCGTACAGGGTACAGAGAGGGTGACGCTAGGGGTTATTCCCAGGTAGCGCTCTTTCACTAGGTCAAAATAATCAAACCAGAAAAATTCTCCCATTTATCTCACTTTCCAAATCAGCTATTTGGTCTAGATTGTTCTCTTCTGCTCCTGCCAATTCTCCTGAGTTTCACCTTTCTTTGAATAGACCTGATAGTTCCAAAACATCTGAAGGGCCAGGTTGTTGACCCCTGGTTTAGAGCTTCATTGTAGCTGATAGAGGGGTGACTGGTTATATAGCTTTGCAGTTCGGTTATGCGCCTCATACCCTAAATATATTGGACCGAAGGAACATTAGGTTAAAAAAATGTTGCCCTCCTCCAATCTGCCGCTCCTAGTCCAGGCCTATATGTTTTCTATTAAATAATACACCCTGTATAAAGGTTTCCTCTGTAAATGTACAAATGAATTAAAACGTCTGAGACCTGAGCAGGAGACAACTAAGAACAACTTCCTGGCTTCCTCTAAACGCTTTTCCGTTCTCAATGTTGTTGTAAAGTTTAATTTATCTTTTTATACCACAGAATTTTTTTTCCTTCTAAATTAATTGTATAGAAAAGGCTATAACTGCCACTACCATATTTAAAACCTGGCCTCACCAAAATATTTGGTTGTTGACAGATGCAGGAGTTACTCCTATCGATCAGGGTGTCATGGCATCTCTCACATCTAAGGAAAGAGAAGAGTTTAAAAGCCAGGTAATTTAATTATGCAACGCTGTCATGTGACCATCTCACTGGCACAAACACTGAATATTACTACATTGTAATGCTTTTTCATTAACATAGTATTCATAATTCGGCGTAGTTAGAAGCAGTAAAGGGATCTAAGTTCTGTGGTGTGACCCTGGCAGGAAAAAAAAAAACACTTTTCTGGCTCCCCACTACCTGTCCTCACTAATCACCAAATACACCCCAGCCCGCTCCCTAAGATCAAACAGCGACCTGCGCCTAGCGTCTCCCTGCATCACCTCTTCCCATGATAGACTACAGGACTTCTCACGCAAAGCCCCATTCTCTGGAACGCTCTCCCTCGTACTGCCAGACTTTCCCCTAATTTCTCTTCCTTCAAACGCTCCCTTAAAACGTTCCTATTTAGAGAAGTCTACCACCCAACTCACTGACGCAACCATCAATTACTCTCACCTTGCAGTCCATCACTCTCATCTTGCAGCCCATCACTCTCACCTTGCAGTCCATCACTCTCACCTTGCAGTCCATCACTCTCACATTGCAGTCCTCCCCTCCTGTTTCCAACCCCAACCCTTCTAGATTGTGAGTTCCTACGGGAATAGGGTCCTCATCTCCTCCTGTACTGTTTGTCAAATGTTGTTCAATGTATTGTAACCCTGTCTATACTGTGCCTATTGTACAGCGCTGCGGAATATGCCGGCACTTTATAAATAAATAATAATAATATGTATGTATATAGATATATATTTTATTTAGGGCTGAAACAACTGTTTAGAGTCAGACTGAGTTAAACGTAAATAACCTCAGCTTCGGAGCTGGTTGGAGAAGACGTGCCGCTGCTTTACTAGGTAGGATTTAGTTCCAGGGTTACGTCAGACACAACCAGTTTGTTTTTATTCTGTTTACAACAGTAGCAGAACTATAACACAAACAATAGGATACTGTCACTGGGTGAAGGAGCTGTATGCTGTGTTTTATCCTTACTTAAAGCTGGAGTCCTGTGCCACCACCCCACCCTACCTGCCACACCCTCTTTGGTCAGGAACTGCCATTCCCTCCCTGGTCTGGTCCCTTTCCCCAAATTCACTCCCACACTCAGATCTGGTCTTTTGTCCATACCCACTCCCTCTCACACTCAGGTCAAGTCACTTGAGCAAACTCACTCCCTTCCACCTCCAGTCCCTCCTCCCACTCAGTTTGTTCACGAAATTATTTGAAAGGGACACTATGCACCCAGACCACTTTAGCTTATTAACCCCGATTTCATGCTGACAGCATCATCTATGACCAAGTGCTTGTAGCAGCGTTCATTTGAGAAAGCAAACATGGGCTTAAGCTGCGCATGCAGCATCAACCCTTCCCTCTGACCAAGCACTCGCATAACTTGTGTGAAAAGTACGCAAGATACGCAATTTATGTATGTCGGTATGAAAGTTACGTACACTGCGCAAATTTCTTATGAAAAAAGGGGGAGGGGTTGTGGTTATTTGTTGAATTTTTTACATAAAATTCCTTTTAATTAAAAAAAATTCTCTTTTTTTATCCGATGAATCAATTAATCAAAATAATAACCGACCAACTAATCGATTATGAGAATAATCGTTAGTTGCAGCCCTAATTTTATTATTAGTGCTTAGTGAGATTCTAAGTATCGACAGATCAACTAGTACTGTTTGGGAAACAAATCCCAAAACAGGCTGAGATGCTTACTTCAACAATCATAAAATCTTTGCTTAAATTTTTTTTAAATAATATTAATATTTCATAAATATTATATATATCTCCAGCAACTCCAGCAACCTCCGATCCAGGATCAGCACCTTACTTGCAATACCACAATACAAAAAGCAAGTGTCTTGATCCTCATTTTCCTACAGAGCACCGCAAATATGGAATAACCTCCCAGACACCATCAAATCTTCAGTAGGAAAAAGAGAGAGGATCCTAGTGGCGCAGTCTCTTTTGAGAGTGGTCTATATAAAATCTAGTACAAATAATAAATGGGTATGGTATTCCCACTATTCCAAACAGTGCACGGTCGAAAAGACCACTAAAGTGCTGCTATGAATAGAACTAAGTGCAGTAGTTTTACTGTGCAAAAAAAGGTGACAGTTGATGTCCTGATATATTAAAAAAAAATCGCATATAAAGTGCAAATGCAAGTAGAAAGTGCATATATAAGTGCATATAGTGCAATTGAAGGTCTTTCAAAAAGTTATCCTTATAGAGTCTCGTTTTCCAAATCACTTGTGAAGGCAAAAAAACAGTCCAACCGACCATATATTCTGTATTGAAGACAAAGGTAGTCTGGTTGAGTCTCCACAGGGGCAGTCCAGAGGCTTACGTGAGGTCCTGGTGCACTGTCTTCACCTAAGTCCTATATAGACTCCCAATTCCCAAAAAATGGGAGGAAAAGAGGAGAGGGGTAGAAGGGAAAGAGAAAAAGAAAAAATAGTGCAATATTGACTGATACAGAGTTAAGTGCCCATAGGCAAGGGAACACTTACAATATATAGAGCCTCATGTACCGGCTCTGGTGTGGAATGCCTTGGGCCTAATTGAGGGTAGCCTCTGTCCTTCTTTAGAGTTTTCTTGGGGTGGCCTCTGCCTTTCCTTAATGTTTGCTCGATCGTCTCAGATATAGAAAAAGAGAGATCTTCATAGCGCGATTTGTAGCCAATGGTTAAAATAAGGTAAGTAGAGGTCAAAACAAACTCACCGATGTTGGAGCCTTAGCTTCCAGGCTCAACTTGTAGGCGTGTGGTACTGCTTATTCGGTGGGTACCTTCACCTCTTTCATCTGCATTCTTTAACACAGTTAGCCACAGGAGTAGTCTGGATACGCAGGAATAGTGGGCTAAGCAGTGTCCACTGCTGACAAGATCCACAGGCCTGGAACCAGGAGCTCTTCGCAAAGGGTCTTGATGTAAAGCAGGCAGATGAATAATTTTGTGTTCCCTGCCCTTTACTTGTGAGGTGATGTGAGCCGCCTCTCCCTGAGTCTGTCTATTCCCTACATTCCTCTGTGCTGTTATTGCCATTCTAGTGTTCTTTATTCATCTGCCTGCTTTACATCAAGACCCTTTGCGAAGAGCTACTGGTTCCAGGCCTGTGGATCTTGTCAGCAGTGGACACTGCTTAGCCCACTATTCCTGCGTATCCAGACTACTCCTGTGGCTAACTGTGTTAAAGAATGCAGATGAAAGAGGTGAAGGTACCCACCGAATAAGCAGTACCACATGCCTACAAGTTGAGCCTGGAACCTAAGGCTCCAACATCGGTGAGTTTGTTTTGACCTCTACTTACCTTATTTTAACCATTGGCTACAAATCGCGCTATGAAGATCTCTCTTTTTCTATATCTGAGACAATCGAGCAAGCATTAAGGAAAGGCAGAGGCCACCCCAAGAAAACTCTAAAGAAGGGCAGAGGCTACCCTCAATTAGGCCCAAGGCGTTCCACACCAGAGCTGGTACATGAGGCTCTATATATTGTAAGTGTTCCCTTGTCTATGGGCACTTACATAGAAACATAGAAAAATGTCGGCAGATAAGAACCTTTCGGCCCATCTAGTCTGCCCAATTACATGGATACTTAACCTGGATTTATCTTTTGTTTAGGATAGCCTTATGCCTATCCCATGCTTGCTTAACTCTGTATCAGTCAATATTGCACTATTTTTTCTTTTTCTGTTTCCCTTCTACCCCTCTCCTCTTTTCCTCCCATTTTTTGGGAATTGGGAGTCTATATAGGACTTACGTGAGGTCCTGGTGCACTGTCTTCACCTAAGCCTCTGGACTGCCCCTGTGGAGACTCAACCAGACTACCTTTGTCTTCAATACAGAACATATGGTCGGTTGGACTGTTTTTTTGCCTTCACAAGTGATTTGGAAAACGAGACTCTATAAGGATAACTTTTTGAAAGACCTTCAATTGCACTATATGCACTTATATATGCACTTTCTACTTGCATTTGCACTTTATATGCGATTTTTTTTTTGAATATATCAGGACATCAACTGTCACCTTGCACTTTATACTTGAATATATCAGGACATCAACTGTCACCTTTTTTGCACAGTAAAACTACTGCACTTAGTTCTATTCATAGCAGCACTTTAGTGGTCTTTTCGACCGTGCACTGTTTGGAATAGTGGGAATACCATACCCATTTATTATTTGTACTAGATTTTATATAGACCACTCTCAAAAGAGACTGCGCCACTAGGATCCTCTCTCTTTTTCCTACTGTACATTTGCACATTTCTGTCGAGGTTTTGTGTGTTAATCCCTGTCGGCTGCACAACATAAACATATCCACCAACATTAGCGCCTCCACTGTACTCCCCTTTCCCACCATCAAATCTTCCCCCAGTCTAAAGTCACTCAAGAGATCTCTATTAACATACCTCAATACGAAATGCACCTGTAAACATGTAACATAGTGAATATATTACTTACATATTTATTTTCTGTGTTAATCTGTATATTTGTGTTTTGTTTTTTAATATCTTGCATTTATTACTTTGTATTTCAGTAACGACTAACATTTCAATGTTCTTGGACCCAGGACATACTTGAAAACGAGAGAAATCTCAATGTATCCTTCCTGGTAAAATACTTTATAAATAAATAACTCATTTCAGGAAGATGCAAACTAGCAAAAGAGCCTGGTGCTTGGTAATACAGTGAGGGAGAAAATGATTTGATCCCCTGCTGATTTTGTACGTTTGCCACTGACAAAGAAATGATCTATAATTTTAATGGTCGGTTTATTCTAACAGTGAGAGACAGAATAATAAAACCATCCAGAAAAACACATTTCAAAAAAGTTATAGATTGATTTGAATTTTAATGAGTGAAATACAGTAAGTATTTAATCCGCTATCAAGCAGCAAGATTTCTGGCTCCCAGGTGTCTTTTATACAGGTAACGAGCTGAGATTAGGAGCATTCTCGTAAAGGGAGCGCTCCTAATCTCAGCCTGTTACCTGAATAAAAGACACCCGTCTACAGAAGCAAAATCAATCAGATTCAAACTCTCCACCATGGCCAAGACCAAAAAGCTGTCCAAGTATGTCAAGGAGAAGATTGAACACCTACACAAGCCTGGAATGGGCTACAAGACCATCGCCAAGCAGCTTGGTGAGAAGGTGACAACAGTTGGTTCGATTATTCGCAAATGGAAGAAATGCAAAATAGCTGTCAATCTACCTCGGTCTGGGGGCTCATGCAAGATCTCACCTCGTGGAGTTTCAATGGTCATGAGAACGGTGAGGAATCAGCCCAGAACTAGACGGGAGGATCTTGTCAATGATCTCAGGGCAGCATAGTCACCAAGAAAACGATTGGTAACACACTATGTCATGAAGGACTGAAATCCTGCAGCGCCCATAAGGTCCCCCTGCTCAAAAAAGACTGTTCATCTCTTTGTCAGGGGGCAAACGTGCAAAATCAGGGGCGGATCAAATAATTTTTCCCTCACTGTGTATATGTTACGGGTAAAGCCTGAAGTGCGGTTAATCCTAGCATTACCCAAAACCGCTGGGTAAAGTTGCAAAAAAATGAAAATTTCGGACTTTACCCGGGTAATCTTAGGACTAACCAACTGCCTTTGGGTAACAGTCTGGAAGAGCTGAAAAATCCGCAGTTTACCCGGATAATGTGCAAGTCTGAAGCTTCACGCGGGTAATCTGAGGACTATCCACAGCTTCACCTGGGTAATCTGCAGAGCATCCAACCCCGCTTGGGTAAAAGTGAATTTTGTTATCTATGGCAAGGGTGGGCACTTGCGGCCCTCCAGATGTTTTGAAACTACATTTCCCGTGATGCTCGGCTGCTCATTAGGTTTGTAGAGCCTCAAGGAAAATGTAGTTTCAAAACATCTGGAGGGCCGCAAGTGCCCACCACTTATCTATGGATATTATCAATGAAAATGGCAAAAGACAAACATTAAAATGTATTGCGGATATAATGAATATACAGAGTAATAGGATATGTTTCTTATATGACTGTGAAAGAGTTACATGATCTTTATTATGTGTCTTTTGTGCTTATATATCATTTATAAAACATAATAACCATCAGGTTACTCTTTATATAATATCTTTATCTTCATAAATTAATTTTCAGACAATTAATGCACAGAGTTACATGACGGTTATTTAGTGCGGTTTGTGACTGTGGATACAATTTCATTAAAAATAACAAAAAACACTATTTTATCAGTCAGATAACAGTTTGCAGCTTTATCCGGGTAATCCTCGGAATTCAGTCACCTGTAACCTGCTGAAAACCCAAGAAAAGTGGAGAACCCAGAGGCGTTTGGATAGTTTGCAGATTACCCGGATAAAGTCTGATGTTTCGTTGCACATCATACTTTATCCAGCAACACTAGGGTAATGTGCAAATTACCCGGATAAAACCGTGCAGAAAACCGGATTACCCAGAGGCCTCTGGATACTTTGCGCCCCCCCCCTCCCTGCATTGAAAACCAGGAAGTGGAGGGGTGGCTCCTTTGGAGCCCTCTATCTGTCCAACCATGGTAGCTAGAAAATAGAGACTAGAGTCTCCCCTTTTCAGCGGTGTATAAAGTTAACAGTTTTGCGCAAATCAGCGCGGAGTCGCGATTTAAACATCTTGGATGTCAGCCAGGCCTCCTGGTCACCCCCCACCCACTGTCATCCCCACCATATGTGTGAGGATATCAGTGGGCCAGTTATTCCCCTAGCTGCCAATGGGAGATAGTGGGATCATTTGGATCCCCTTAGCTCCCACTCCGTGGCAGCTAGAGGGTCATGTTGGACATCATTGGAAAGGCCTGATCATGGCCTTTCCAATGATACCAAACATGACTAGGCTTAGTGTAAAAACAAAAGTTAAAAAAAAATGTTTTGTTTTTTTCTTATAAATTTTTTGTCTGGGGATGTTTAGTTATACAGAACCTAGGCTGTGCATAAAACGGTCAGAATGAGCCCAGCGCACATAGGTGAACTGGCTCAGCAGTGAAGGGGTTAAAAAGCAAAAACATGTAAAAATTGGGTATTTCTATTCTCGGGACAAAATTTTGAAACTATTTAGCCGGGGTCTTTTTTGGCGGTTGTAGATTTTTGGGATTAAATTACGAAAAAGTGTGTTTTTACCATTTTTTCATCATATTTCATATTTTGTATTATAGTAAATTATAGGATATGATGGAAATAATGGTATTTTTAGAAAGTCCATTTAATGGCGGGAACAACGGTGTATAATATGTGTGGGTTGCATAAACGAGTAAGAGGAAAATTTGACCTAAACATGAACAGCGCAGAAACGTAAAAACAGCAGCGGTGACTAAAGGACGGATTTGTGTAGGACCGCCCGGTCACTAAGGGGTTAACCAGACTTCAGGCTTTAACCGTAACATTATATATATATATATATATATATATATATATATATATAAAATACAAAAGGAAAAAATAGCAGGCGCTCGCGTGTCTTCTTTAAAAGTTTCCTGGTTTTATTGTTTTATTGTTATTCCAAAATCACACATGATTTTGGAATAAAAGTGAAACCATGAAACTTTTAATGAAGACCCGTGAGCGCCTGCTATTTTTTCTGTTTGAATTATAATCTGTGATTTTCTGAGCCTTCCGAATTTCAGCTTTACTTACCTCCCTGACGCTCAGGACAGATCCTGTTGCACGCCAACTCTCCTCTGCTTGCTGCAGCACTGTGAGGAACGCACGGGAGACTCCGTGAAGCCTCAGCATGTGACATGATGGCTCTATACAGCATGTCCCTCAAAAGGGGCTGCATGGTGTCTCCCAGTGTGTATACACCCTGGTGCTTGAGCAGAAAGCGTATCGCAGCTCCCCTGCTGTGTCCCCTCGGATTCTCACAGATTCCAAAATTATGGAAGACTCTGCAATCCTCAAGGTCATCAACATTCCAGGTAAGGCTAGGGTCAGACTGAGGCAGTGCGAACGCGCGTGCAGGCGCACTTAATCACGGCCGCACTAGCAGCAAATGACGGGCAATGACGGCCAATATACGAAGTACGGTCGCACAAAAGTCCGGCTGCGCAACGCAAGTGGAAAACGAACGCATTTTTTCGAGAACGTTAAACTGCTAGTACTGACGTACAGAGTGCGCTGCGTCCGCTAGCGGCGTGTGAGCGTGAATTGGAGATGTCAGACACTGCTAATGTCCGGCCAACATAACGTCCAGATGCACAAAGTGTTTTATTGATGATCCGTACAAAATCACGGATGCAAATGCGCATAGTATGACCGCTATCGCGTACTCCGTGAAAAAATACGTCCATTCGTTCGAACGCACTTTTTCACAGACAACGCGAAAATGCGTTCGTCTGACCCTAGCCTAAGAGGTGCTGCTCAGCCTGTATGTATGTACACATGCATCTCGCACTTATTGTCTTCATTACTTAGCTTGGTTTGGTGCAAGCTCCGGCCTTGAGAGCACTGAATGGGGCTAGTAAAATTATTGTATTTTAAAACAAAAAAATACATTGGCATTTCAAACCCTGACGGGATTTTGAAACAATGGAAAAACATTTATGGCTTAAAAATATAATAACTATACTAGCCCTCGAGTGCCCTGGTTTTTCAGTGTATACAAGTGAAATGCACAGCCACCATACACTTACCTGTTTCCATACGCATTGACAGCTGTCAGAGACGGCTCTGTCCCATCACAATGAACGCATATGGCTTTATCCAGCAACGTGCCACTGGCATTTCTTTCAACTAAAAAGACAAATAGACAAAAGAGTTTAGGACAGGTCTGAGTTTATGAGTTCCCACCTGGCACTGTACCCCCCTGGCACTGTACCCCTTAGGCACTGTACCCCCCAGGCACTGTACCCACCTGGCACTGTACCCCCCAGGCACTGTAACCCCCTGGCACTGTATCCCCCAGGCACTGTACCCCCCCAGGCACCTACTGGCACTGTACCTACTCGCACTGTACCTACTGGCACTGTACCCCCCAGGCACTGTACCTACTGGCACTGTACCCCCCAGGCACTGTACCTACTGGCACTGTACCCCCCAGGCACTGTACCCTCCTGGCACAGTACCCCCTGGCTGAAAAAAAATAACTGAAAAAAAACCTGACTGAAAAAAACCGAGGCACTGTACCCCCTGGCCTGCAGTGTACCCCTGATTGGCAGTGTACCCCCGATTGAGAACCCGCATTGGCATACGACCCTTTGGCATTTCTGACTACCCGCATTGGCATACGACCCCTGGCATTTCAGACTACCCGCATTGGCATACGACCCCTGGCATTTCTGACTACCCGCATTGGCATACGACCCTTGGCATTTCTGACTACCCGCATTGGCATACGACCCCCCTTGGAATATTCTTACCTTATCTAGATAGATAGATAGAAGTACCGGCCACTACAAGGACCGGAAGGGCTTAGTTTAGGTGTTCTAATATTTTATTTGTGTACTTGACCCCATCAGTTCCCCGACCTCCCATTTAATTTAGTTATAACAAGATCCCCATAAAAATGTCCTCCCGCTTTTATTCCCCAGAAGAGGCATATGAGATCCTGGCCGCCTCTGAGAGTGACGCTCTCGCCGACAGTGACACCCTCACAGCATCTGATATAGAGCCTCTTAGTGAACCCTCCAGTGATGGTAACCCCCCACCATCTACTGGGAGGCGCGTGAGCAATTGGGTACCCCCAAATATGGCTGCCCCAGAAATACCCCCATTTATAGCGACTCCTGGCATCACAGTAAGGGTAGAGGACTGTGAGCCAGTGAGCTTTTTTTTTTTTTGTATTTAAGATTTTTATTTTGAAATAAAGTCAGCAAAACAAGCAAATAAAATGGCCTCGCAGGACCATAATGTCATAGGAAGGATAACGTTCAAAACAGTAAGCATAGGCACAGCAAACAATAATATATCAGCAAAATCATCCCCAATAGGGGGGTCTCATCTAGAACATGCATATATAAAGTCAACTGACTACAGCTGTAGGTCAGCAAAATCATCCCCAATAGGGGGGTCTCATCCAAATGTAAGAGGATAGAGAGAAAAAAAATAAAAAAAAATAAAAAAAAAAATAATAATACTCGTAACTAAAGAAGGGGGGTCACGTGAAAAATCATCAAAAAGTCGAAAAAAAAAAAAAGGGGGGGGGTTAAAGTAACAAAAGAAAGTCTCAGTATCCCCGGCCGGGGAGTGTCATCAGAGGTGGGTATGAGAGGACCCAAAAAAAAAAAAAAAAACAGCAAGAGAAAATAAAAAACAGTCTCAGGTGGCCTATCAACCCGTGTCTCTAAAAGGAGGTTCTTGCTTGGCAGGTAGCTCGAGCTGGGGGGGGGGGGGAGTGGGGAAGTGTCCTCATAAGGGAGGGGGGAGTCATCAGCAAAAATGGGTCTGCAACAAAAAAGGAGAATAAGCAGCTAAAAAGCTTACTTCAGCCCGTATCAACGGAAAGGCTGCGTGGGCAAACCCATCAAGCCGAGGCATCCCGTGGAGGATGCGACCAACAGGCATCCAGTGCTCCATAACTTGTCCAAAGGCCGCAGTCCCCACAATCCCTCCGTCTAACCGCAAGTCCCACTGCTCCAGAATAATAATAATAAAATGGGGTAGAAGAGCAACAAAAGTTCTCCACTGACATAGATCATAAGTCTCAAATACTCAACGAAGGAGTCTCAGCTAGCCGGCAAAATAGCATGGTGATAAGGAAAAAGAAAAAAAAAAAAAACACATACTCGGGGTGTACTTTAGCAATCAGTCTCGAATACTACAGAGGCAAGGGAAAATGGCGACAAACATTCAGCCTGGATCCAGAGAGGGTGAAGCCGAGGCACTAACTACTGCGGTTTCCAGGTCTCGGGGGATCCCCAGGGAGGCAAAGACCGGCCACACTTCATCCGGGGATGTGAAAACATACGGCACGTTGTCGAGTGTGAAAAACAGAGTGCCCGCCGCTCCCCATCTGTACCGAATCTCCTTATCTCGAAGGCAGGACGTCACCTCCCGAAACCTCCGGCGGGCCGCCAGCGTCAAGAAAGGCAGGTCATTAAACAAAGATATGGCAGAGGACTCAAAGGCAATAACACTCCTCGCCGAAGGCAACGACATCAGCTTTTGTTTCATAGGTATCTCCCGCGCCACTGCAATAATATCTCGTGGTGCCGTCTCCGGAGCCGCTGCCGATTTCCGGACGCGAATGGCCACGCCAAAGATCTCTGGTGCACTGGGAGGGAGTCTCAGTAGGTGGCCCGCCAAGCGATTAACATACCCCACAGTTTCCCCCGGCTGCACCGATTCCGGTACCCCCGGATGCGGACATTACGCCGGCGATGTCGGGCGTCCAATGTTTCCACCGTACGCGACAAGGTCTCCACTTGCAGCTGGAGAGATTCCACCTTACGAGCAAGGTGAGTATGCGCTGTCTCCACAGTCGTTGTTCGGTCTTGAATCTCTACCAACTGCTCCTGTACCAGGGTCACCTCAGCTTTAACTCCTGCCACGTCCGCACTCCACATTGCCCGCATGTCGATCATCATTCTTTTTATATCGCCTTTAGTGGCAAGCTGGACGTCTTCCCCCGGGGTCGCCGCCAGGAAGGCGGACGAGGCAGTCTGAATGGCAGCAGCCTCGATAGAGGCAGATAGTGTAGCTCGTCGACGAGCCGCCTTGGCAGCCCTCTTCGCAGAGGCCTTCCTGGCCTTCTGGTCCTGTAACGGAGCCTCCGTAGAAAGCAGGTCCTCTTCATCGCCACTCCCCCTTGACCAGGTGAAGCCATCCTCATCTGATGAGCCGTAACCCGGAGGCAGGATGGAAGAGGGGAGACCCGCGGCAGACAACCGCCCGATACTCAGCGAGTCGCGAATGTCACGTTGGCCAGGAGCCGGCACTGAGTCAGGCCGCCTCGCCGTTTTCTTACCCATCTGGGAGCTAGGCAGGACCTGGATAGAGCACGCCGCAGTCAGCGAGGTAGTGATGGGCCGAGGAACCTCCACAGTCTCCCGAAATTGCCGTCCTTGCTAGTCTGCCCTCTCCACTCCAGGTGCCCCCCCGAGCTCACAAGGCCACCTCTATATGCCGCTTAGGATCCCTCAGTGTGTCCTCCGGAGCAGCAAGGCAGAGTGTCGCTCCTCCGTCCCAGTGAGCTTTTTTAATCTCTTTATGTCGGACGACGTATTCGAGATGGTGGTTGAGCAAACCAACCTGTTTGCCAACCAGTATCTTGATGCGCATCCGGATTCACATCGCAACAGGCGTAACAAGTGGCACCCAACGGATGTCATAGAGTTAAAAAAAAATTGGGCTCTAACCCTCGTAATGGGAATAGTGAAGAAGCCAAGTATCCGGTTTTACTGGCACAAAAACCCCATCCTGGCTACCCCACTATTCCCAAGGGTTATGAAGAGGGAGAGATACGAAAATCTCATGCGATTCCTCCATTTTAATGACAACGCACTGTGCCCACCAAGAAACGACCCAATGCATGACCGCCTCTATAAAATTCGGCCCCTTATCAGTCTTATGTCTGCCAAATTCACCGATAATTATGTTCCCGACCAAAATATATCTGTAGACGAGTCCCTTATGAAATTCAAAGGCAGACTGCTCTTGAAGCAGTATATCCCAAGCAAGCGATCCCGGTATGGCGTCAAATTTTATAAATTGTGTGAGTCCACAACAGGCTACACCTGGGCGTTTAGAATATACGAAGGGAAAGATAGCCACCTTGACCCCCCAGGATGCCCCGATTGTATTGGCACCAGTGGAAAAATTGTGTGGGATCTGGTCTATCCCCTGTTCAATAAGGGCTATCATTTATGGGTCGATAACTATTACACCAGTATCGACCTATTTAAAAATTTATATTGTTTCGAGACCCTTGCGTGTGGCACAGTGTGGAAGAATCGCAGAGGTTTTCCCCAAATCCTGACAGCAGGCAAAAGAAGTAGAGGCTTCTCTTCATCTCTACGTCAGGAAGAAGTGCTAGCCCTTTGGTTCACCGATAAGAAGGATGTATACATGCTATCTACAGTGCATGACGAAAGTACAGTGCCAGTGTCGGTGAGAGGGAGGACTTAGCCACTGGAAAAGCCGAAGTGCATTGTAGATTACAGCAAGTTTATGGGGGGAGTAGACTTGGCTGATCAATGTATACAGCCTTATCTGGTGAACCGAAAGACTAGGGCATGGTACAAGAAGATTGCCATCTATTTGACCGAGATAGCAATTTTCAATGCGTACGTGCTCTACAAGCAGGCAGCATTACAAAAGCCAAATTTCCATATCCCTTCCTAGAATTCATGCTTGAGATCATATCCAAACTTATCCTAACCCCGGCCCCCGTTACATCCGCTTTGGAATCAGGAGATCGCCAAAGATTAAGCGGCAGACACTTTCCTTCCCGAGTCCCTCCCACCCGCTGTAAAAAGTCCCCCCAGAAAAAGTGTTGTGTCTGCCGCAAGAAAGGAATCCGAAAGGATTCTAGTTATTATTGCCCTACCTGCCCATCTCTACCTGGCCTCTGCATAACCGAGTGCTTCAAAATTTATCATACCGAGCTAAATTACTAAATCCCCTTTTCTGCTTAGTCCCGATTACCCTTTGCTGCCTGTACCGACTCATTTACTTGTTATACCGACTACTCTTTGTTTGCTGCCTGTACCGACTCATTGGCTTGTTATACCGACTACTCTTTGTTTGCTGCCTGTACCGACTCATTGGCTTGTTATACCGACTACTCTTTGTTTGCTGCCTGTACCGACTCATTGGCTTGTTATACCGACTACTCTTTGTTTGCTGCCTGTACCGACTCATTGGCTTGTTATACCGACTACTCTTTGTTTGCTGCCTGTACCGACTCATTGGCTTGTTATACCGACTACTCTTTGTTTGCTGCCTGTACCGACTCATTGGCTTGTTATATACCGACTACCCTTTGTTTGCTGCCTGTACCGACTCATTGGCTTGTTATACCGACTACTCTTTGTTTGCTGCCTGTACCGACTCATTGGCTTGTTATACCGACTACTCTTTGTTTGCTGCCTGTACCGACTCATTGGCTTGTTATACCGACTACTCTTTGTTTGCTGCCTGTACCGACTCATTGGCTTGTTATACCGACTACTCTTTGTTTGCTGCCTGTACCGACTCATTGGCTTGTTATACCGACTACCCTTTGTTTGCTGCCTGTACCGACTCACTGGCTTGTTATACCGACTACTCTTTGTTTGCTGCCTGTACCGACTCATTGGCTTGTTATAACGACTACTCTGACTTCTGGAATCCCCTGAATTTGGCCTGTCCCTGTTTACGTTAAGCCCAGCTATTCTAAAGTGGCTGCACCAAACAACTCAAAATACTAATTTAGAATCATTGGCGCGTCATCTTTGGAGCAATATTCTTTCTTGGCGTGCCATGTTCTCTCAAAGTCGACATAAATCCTGAAAATCACTTGTTAAATTACCAAAAAACTAAATAAAAATGCTACATGTGGGGTACCGTTGAATTCGTAACACATTGCCGAACACACAGTGGCATAGCGTGGGTTTTCAGCGCCCGGGGCAAGGCAAGAATTGCGCCCCCCACGCGCTCGACCCTTCCAGGTCTACAATGTCGACTCTACAGCAATAAAACACAGTAATGTGCAGTGTGTATGATCGTATCACAGAGCTGCACAGCAATAAAACTCACAATTATATATTAAAATAATGTAAATATTAATGCAATAAATGAAATATACAGACATAAAAAATAAATATTAAGATACAGAACCCTTATATCCCCCAGTACCTCCACCTTCATGTGTCCCCCTGTAACCATTTTCCAAAAATGTTTCCTTTTTAGCTCCAATTCATGTGTCTTCTTTCACAGGGGTCAAGTAAAAAAAAAAAAGTGACGGAACTCCCTAAATTTCCAACACTCTGGCTGAACCTGTATTAGGAAGCTGCGGATGATGGCACTGTCTGTCGTTATCCATACTGGTGGTGGCACTGAGCGCTGACATAACTTACAGATTTCCGTGAACTTCTGTAACTGGAGTTGCGTTCAGTCATGGTCACCACAGAGATACTAGGGAATATTTTTTCCCAGTTTCCTTTTTCTTTCAGCAAGCAGAAGTACCAGATCGCACCATCCTCCATTGTGGGACAAGAGGAGAGTATAGGGTTTAATATATTATTTTTGTATTAAATGATTTTGCAGGTGCAAAGCAAATCCTTTAACCCTGGAGTCTCCCTAGTCCCTTTTGTCTCATCACCTTATTACATTGGTCACTGACCTGCCCTATCTTTGACTTTAAACACCATCCTTGTGTACCTGAACCTCACAAAGAGCTGTTACTAGGCTCCGAATGTATGTCATCTGAAGCCAATTTATCCATAATCCTCTCCTGCTCTACCCCTTGAAATCAATCTATACCTACTAAGTAGTGTATTCTTATTTTTTGAATATGTTACATGCATGATGCAAAGCATAGTGACAATCCTAGAAAATCCATCGATGCGCAGACACCAAATCAGACACATTTCTTAACAGGTAAGCATACATACTGACACACACTCTGACACAGAATGCACTGACAGATATTTATTTCAAAGCAGACACCATTATATACATACTGACAAAATAAAACCATATAGAGACAGTCATATGTACAGACAAAGGCAGAAGCAAACACACATAAAGGCATGTATGCAGATGAAAAACATTCAGGTGCAACAGGAATGGATAAACCCAAAACGTAATCAATAAAAGACAATACCAGACTTTCTTCTCATATGATGCAAACAATTTCATTTAGAGAGACCTGTTCATAAACACAAACACAAACGCATACACACGCGCGCACACACACACACACACACACACACACTGTGATAAGCTCATTCATGCACAGAAACTCTCACTCCTATGTAAAGCAGAAAAAATGTCTGACACAAGCCACACATTGCTGGCATTTAATCCCATGGTCACCTGCCATTTATCTCTGACCTCAGCAGCTGTCATTCTCACACTCACCTGCTATGAAGTATCTCACCCAGACACCTCTATGTTTTACCTGGTTTTCAGAGCAGGCCCCTGAAAGTGATTCCTTATGTATGGGGGGGGGGGGGGGAGGGCTTGTTGTGATGCCTGAACTCCCAGCTTTCATACAGTGCCTGTATACTGAGGGACCAGACAAGGACTTATAAACTAATGAATAATATGGCTCCTACAACTGCCCCCCCCCCCAACCTTCTCAGTGATTTCTGCAGAATTGACAGTACTTGGTGAGGAACTCTGTGCTTGCAGGAGGTGGAGAAGGGGGGGAGCAGGGGGGGCACACAAAATAAATAACAAATCACTGACAGCTGGGTCACTCACAAGACCTCTTGGTCTTTTCTCTCACCTGCCAAGTGATCCTGGCTGAGTCTGAAAGTGGAGGATCATGCTCAGTGCAGGGAGGGTAAGGTGCCAGCAGCTACAGACACTCCCTCCATTCTCCTTCTCCTGGGTTCCTCCTGCAGCCACTCACACCCTCTCACTCAGTGCAGGCGTCTCATGCTCCTCAAAGCCTGTGGTGCACTGCAGTTAGATGAGAAGTCACATGTCCTCCCAGACCAGTCAGAGGGATTTCCTGCATCTGCCTGTCCCCTCCTCGCGTTGTCACATGACTCGCACAGCCAATGGGAGGGCTGTGTGAGGGAACCGAGCAGATACCGGCTGCTGGAAGGTTCAAGCTAATAGGGGCGCAAATTTCTTTTGAAATTTTGCGCCCCCCTCGAAAATTGCGCCCGGGGCCACTGCCCCCGAGGCCCCCCTCACGCTACGCCACTGCGAACACAAATATCAATATTATAGGCCAGTAAAAGGTTGACCGAGCAGGATATTAGCAGCAAAATAACAGTTTTCGTGTAAAACAAATGCAAAACACAATCATGAAAACTAAGTGTGGCCAGGGTTTGTGACCAAGTGGCTACTATACAAAACTGGACATACCCCATTTTCAACACTCTGGGTTGTCTACTTCTCAAAATGATATGCCATGATGGGGTACTTCTCAAACCTGGGCTGCCATACCCTCTCAAATTCAACCTAGGCCCAGCAAACCAATCTGGCAAACTCTACATTTGACCGTGTAACTTTCCAAAAAGCAAAATAAAAATGCTAAATGGAGGGTACCGTTGATCTCGAAACACATTGCCGAACACAAATATCAATGTTGTAGGCCAGTAAAAGGTTGACTGAGCATGATATTAGCAGCAAAATAACAGTTTTCGTGTAAAACAAATGCAAAACACAATCATGAAAACTAAGTATGGCCAGGGTTTGTGACCAAGTGGCTACTATACAAAACTGGACATACCCCATTTTCAACACTCTGGGTTGTCTACTTCTCAAAATGATATGCCATGATGGGGTACTTCTCAAACCTGGGCTGCCATACCCTCTCAAATTCAACCTAGGCCCAGAAAACCAATCTGGCAAACTCTACATTTGATCGTGTAACTTTCCAAAAAGCAAAATAAAAATGCTAAATGGAGGGTACCGTTAATCTCGTAACACATTGCCGAACATAAATATCAATGTTGTAGGCCAGTAAAAGGTTGACTGAGCATGATATTAGCAGCAAAATAACAGTTTTTGTGTAAAAAATGCAAAACACAATCATGAAGACCAAGTTTGCGACTAATTGGCTACTATAAAAAAACGAAACGTACACCATTTGGAATAGCCTGGGTTGTCTACTTTTCAAAATGGTATGACATGTTGGGGTACTTTTCATACCTGGGCTGCCATAACCTCTCAAAGTCAACATAGGGCCAGGAAACCAATCTGGCAAATTTCAAGTTGTAAAACGTGAAATGGGCAAACTCTATATTTGACCCTGTAACTTTCCAAAACCTCCTAAAACCTCTACATGGCGGGTACCGTTGAACTCGTAAGACATTGCCGACCAGAAATATGAGTTTTTTAGGCCAGTAAAATGTCGAGGGAGCATGATATCATCAGTAAAATAACAGTTTTTGTGTCAAAAATGCAAAACACAAACATGAAGTCCAAGTTTGCGACTAAGTGACTACTATAAAAAAACGAAACGTACACCATTTGGAATAGCCTGGGTTGTCTACTCTTCAAAATGGTATGACATGTTGGGGTACTTTTCATACCTGGGCTGCCATAACCTCTCAAAATCAACATAGGGCCAGGAAACCAATCTGGCAAATTTCAAGTTGTAAAACGTGAAATGGGCAAACTCTATATTTGACCCTGTAACTTTCCAAAACATCATAAAACCTCTACATGGGGGGTACCGTTGAACTCGTAAGACATTGCCGACCAGAAATATGAGTTTTTTAGGCCAGTAAAATGTCGAGGGAGCATGATATCATCAGTAAAATAACAGTTTTATATCTGATATCATCAGTAAAATAACAGTTTTATATCTGATATCATCAGTAAAATAACAAGTTGTAAAACGTGAAATGGGCTAGCAGCAGCAGCAGCAGCAGCAGGCAGCCGTGTTTCAGAGGAGCTCCGCATCGAGCCAGCGTTTTACCGCCTTTTTCCTCCTCCTACACGGCGTCTTGCAGTGCTCGGTTGCCCCGGAGTGGTCTGGGGATTGCCGTGCTCCTTACCGGCTATCGAACCGGGTGTTCCGAGGTGCTCTGCAGCGTTTTTCCCGGACTTGGGCCTAGTGACGGCGGCCATTTTTGAAGCCTCGTGCCAGCAACGAACGGACCCTCTGTGCCTGTGGTGACTGCAGCGACATGCCAAATGGCCGGACGGCGAAGGGGAGCTCCCGCCAGCGGGATATTAGGGACACGCTGACAGGTGGGTCTGTTACTGGAAGGGGGAAGGTGATTGTGCCTCTCCCTCCAAATTATGGATCGTCTGGGGAAGACGACGGTTCCTGGCCAAGCGGAGACGGAGCAGGGCTGATGTGGCTCTCCCCTCAGAACCTGTCGCAAGACTTGCGCCCACTCTCCGCGGCGGCGAAGAAGTGGGCGCAGAAAAAGCGTAAGGCCGCGCTGGCGGTGTCCTCTCAGGCCCTGACTGGCGAGGACTCAGCCGACGAATCTCAACTTTCTACCACCAGCAGCGGGGCCCCGCATAGAAACCCTGGCCCGGAACTGGTGCCTCAGGCGACAGTGACTGTGCCGAAAGTAGCCCCCTGGCGACGAGTACCGCTGACTCCGCGTCAAGAGGAGAAGATGAACATCTTCCTGCCACAAAAGGCGACTTCTACAGAATTTTAAATGAGCTGCGAGAGATGCGGGAAATCTGGAAACCAGAAGTGGCTGCGGTCCGCGAGGAGGTCGCTGCGGTACAGGTTCAGGTGGTGGAGGTCCAAGCGACTACCTCCGCGATGAAGCTGGAACAGACTCGTCTCTCGGACCAGGTTGTCGCACTTCAGTCGCAGATGGAGGTTTTGACCCGCTCCGTGGAAACATTAGAATCTCGACACAGACGCCGTAACATACGGGTCAGGGGCGTCCCAGATTCGGTTTCAGCTGAGGAACTGTTGCCCTATGTCACTCGTTTGGCCCTCCAAGTCGTTGGGCTCCCATTGGATACGCCAGATGTCGTTGGCTCTGTATTTCGGGTCCAGAGACCTGCATCGTCCCTAACGGGAGCACCGAGGGATGTTGTGGTAGCTTTTCGCGATGTGGCTTTTAAGGTGAAGATTATGACTACCCCTGGCGCACGAGATCCGGTGCAATTCGAGGGATCTACCCTGGCACTTTACCACGACCTACCGTTTCAGACCTTGATGGCACGATGCCGTTTTATAGAGGTGACGTCTACCCTGCGCAAGAAAGGAATTCGCTACCGGTGGGGCCCGGCGGGCACTTTGGTGGTAACGCACGCTAATGTACCTTATACAATTACGGACCCTGCTACAGCTTGGACTGACCTTGCAACGGCCGGTATTCCCCTGGACCCTCCGGAGATACAGCCGGGATGAAGATTATCCTACCCCTCCATATGCTTTTTGTTATAATTGCTTTTCCGACGAATCCCCCGGTCTGTTTTGTTTCGGATTTTGTTTTTAATTTTCAGCTATACGACTTCGGCACGATTTTCTTGATTCACGCATGGTCTATTCTTTAGCCGACCGTTAAATTTGAACGCATTGTTCGTAGATTAACTTTTCCTCATTCACGCTAGACTTTGCCACCGGACTTTTCGTCTTCGGTTTAACAGGCCATATATGGCCGCATTTTCGTTTGATTTCATGATCTTTCTTTGTACTTTTAATCTTTAAATAAAGAATTAAAAAAAAAAAAAAAACTCTATATTTGACCCTGTAACTTTTCAAAACCTCCTAAAACCTCTACATGGGGGGTACCATTGAACTCGTAAGACATTGCCGACCAGAAATATATGTATTTTATTTCATTTAATGCTAAGCGTACAATGTCATTCACACTAAAAATACAATGGAGAACTTTGAAAATTGCAAAATTTGCTTTTTTCTCATAGTTTTTAGGTTTTTTTTCATACTATAATATATTTTATATATAAATCTTTGATGGAAAATGAAAGCCCTATTTCTCCTGAACAAAATGATATATAATAAGGGTGGGTACACTTAATATGTAAGAGGTAAATTATGGTTGAACAGCGAATAGCTGAAATTCTACTTTTAGAAGTGTTCAAAAGTGTTCCAAACTTGTAAAATTACTCCCGTCCTTAAGGGGTTAAGTGCTTTATTGCCAGGGTAGAGCATGGTTAAGATTGGTTTACGATATGCTTAAAAAAACCTTAAAAAAGGGTTTTTTTGGGCTTATTTTGGACCAACAGCAGCTGTGGGGATATGTGGAAAATGGAAGGATATTAGTCTTTTAACAACTTTTTTTACTATGTTATGTGAGGCTGCAGTCACATGAGCGTACTGAGTGCATCCGTGTGACCGTACTTCTCTGCGTCCGTTGCAACTTTGTGACGGATGGATGGGGAGGGCCACACGGGGTAGCGCACACATTAATTGCACACACTACCACCAAAAAGCCCTCCCCGTCAAAAAGCTACAACGGACGCTGACGGGGCTACAAAGCGCAATCCTCCATAGGAGGATCTTGCTTTGTAGCGCTGAGCGCACTACCTGCACTCAGCGAGGTGACCACACGGGCGTCAGAGTGGAAGGAGCGTTCCTTCCGCTCTGAAAAACGCCCGTGTTCCCACAGTCGTAATTGTTGCATATTCTTTCATATGAAATACCGTGGCTTGGTTACAATGCGCTAGGGTCTAAGCTACACTTTATATCAAGGTCAGTAACCTTAACTCTCCAGATGCTTTAGAGCTACATTCCCCATGATGCTCAGCCCCCATCAAGTTAGCAAGGCCTCATGGGAATTGTAGTTCCAAAATATCTGGGGGGCCAAGGTTGCCGACCCCTGCTTTATATAAAGGTCTCATGTTTGCAGATCGATCTTCCACAAAATGTAACGAGTCAAACATTACCAGACTTACCTAAAACTTGTCCTGGTGAACACTGGCAGCTTCCGTCTGACGTCCGCCCACCGGGACAGTTAATGCAATGCCAGCCGTCCACAGTAACAGCCTGATATAACATCATGACAGAATAATTATAATTATTAAATATGCATGCAGGCAAATGAGACAATCAGTGAATGAACGCGAGGAGTACTCAAATAAAGGGACATGTCTGTTAAGCTCATACACAACAGACTGGCATTCAGCTCACCTGAGCAACAGGGCTGCCGTACCACCACTGGTGTGCCCACTCATGGGCAAAAATGGACATAGTTCACTTAATATTTACAAGCCAGATTTGGATTTTATATTTGTTGACCAAGCAGACTATATATAATCAGGAAATATTAAAAGGGCCATTCTGGGTACACTGACCACACAATGTAATTAGTGGTCACAGTGTCCTACGTGCCCTCCCTCCTCTCCAAAGGCTCTCAACAAGCTTGCATTGGATGGACGCTTGCTTGAGCGTCCACCCTTCCCACGATCATGTGACTGCTGTGGCTCACAGGAAGTCGTCAGTATGTCACGTCTGGAGCAGCACTGAGGGAGCCCAGTGCTGCAGGGCGTTCAGAGGGGGTCAGGACTGTTACTCTTGAAACGCCCACCCCCTCAATTTATACACAAGCGTTTCCCTTTAAAATTTACTAAAAATAATAAAAAATAAACATCCATTTCTTACCGTGTTCTCAGGGCACTTCTGACAGCTCCGCATTGCGCCACTGCCAGCCGTTAGCTTGTACCCAGGGAGACACACACATGATGTACCTGGCAAAGACATGCATGTTAAAGCAGATGACGGATGGCACATACACATACACGAACCCAAGCAGCACCACAACAAGTCATCTTTCTTTTCCCTTAATCGGTTCAGCATATGTTAAAGTAAGCATTTCCTTGATTTGCATCCACTTTCTATCCTTTTCATTAAGCTGCTCTATTTAAAACATCTCTTCTTCATTCTCTTTCCTGACATAAACGCACACAATTTAATTACCAAAGTCCCTGCACCGTCCCCTGACTCTGCAATGCCCTGCTATGCGGGTCACGTTTATGTGTATATACTAGAGCTCCCATATCAGTCTAACCAAATTTTATTCCCCCCAGGTCACTCTCACCCCTCCCCCCAAATTTTATTCCCCCGGGTCACTCTCACCCCCCCAAATTTTATTCCCCTCAGGTCACTCTCACCCCCCAATCAATTTTTATTTTCCCCTGTTAACTCTCACCCCCCCAAATTGTATTCCCCCACAGGTCACTCTCACCCCCCAACAGTGGGGTATTTTGGCCTAGGCCTAGGGAGTCACTTTCCAGGGGGCGGCGGCCCGCACTGGTGGCCCCACCCCTAAAAAAAATATATTTTTTTTCTTACTTTTGCAAAGTATTTTGCCAGGAAGGATACATTGAGATTTCACTAATTTTCAAGTATGTCCTGGGTAGGCAAGGCCTAGGCTTTTGTGCTGTTACAGTTATTCATTTAGATGGGGATTTATAGTGTATAGATATCCTTATGTTGCCTTATGCTGCCACCTAGTGGTCTTTCTGTATTGTACATGTTTTTCTTCTTTTCTCCCTCGCTTTATGATGATGCACTTCCTGTGTGTGTTTAGTTCCACCCTTCCTTCTTGTAAGAGCTGCAGCATGGTGTAGTTATCCAGCAGCACATGTATGTTCATCCTCATGTTAGGACAGAATCATCTTTTGACCGCAAAAAACCTATAATTCCATCATCTGCTGTATCCTGTGATCTGCTGTAACCTGATGTACGGAATAAAGCAAGTCGTGGAAAGAAACAGTGTTTTGGTGAGTTCAGCTATCTGATAAGGATTGTCCTCGGTGATTGCATCTACTTATACAGGCCAGGCAAAGAGGTCTATGCAAGGGATAAATCGCTATACAACGATCGGAGTCAGAATAGTCAAAAGATGAGTAGAATCCTAAAGAAAAGATGAGTAGAATCCTACAGTCAAAAGATGTGTAGAATCCTACAGACTGCTATTATATATGTGTGTGCTTAATCTGCAATCAAGCTCCGTGCCATCGGCCATTTTATGGAAGCACATGTGTGTGTGTTTAATCTGCAATCAAGCTCAGTGCCATCAGCCATCTTGGGGAAGCACATGGTCGCACAAGCTTACTGCATCTCACTTATACTGCATCTCACTGAATATTAAAAACGGTTTCTCTGCATTTAACTGTGTTACCTGCCTGTCTAAGCTGCCGTTCATCTTTTTAAAGAGACAGTACTATTTTTGCAAAAACGTATAAAATGTCCAGACAAGGTTCTGTGCACTCTATTATGGCTGAACCGACGCAGATTCATCACGTCCCTGAACCTGCAGACGTACAAGGAGCAGATTCTGCAGAGTTTGTCGAACAGAGTGTAAAACCCAAACGCACAATAAAACCGACACAGAAACTCAGAGAAAACTATGAATACACTAGAGATGAGCTCTCCAGCAATCTGACAGACCTGTGGGACAGAACGTCACAATGCATGTCAGTTTTACCACAATTTAATGATAACCCAGCTGAATTAAGAGACTCTATAGATCGTCTGTCTGCTGCATATAAACGTTACCAGAGGCTGTCAGAAAAATACACAGACTTCTTGCAGGACTCTAATATGGAAGACTTTTCAGCAGAACTGACCAAGACTGATGCACTAAACCAACAAAGAGACCTCCTAGTGCAAGTTGCCAAAGAAAGGGCAGAATTCCGCATTGCTCAACTGCAAGAGACCAGATCGCACAGATCCACATCTGCACATTCTGCACATTCTTCCAGATCCTATCGCTCCAGACATTCAACGTTAAGCGACAAGCTAATAGAGGCCCGCGCTGATGCGGAGTCAAAGAAAGTGCAAGGCTCCTTTGCTAAAAAACAAGCAGAGTTAGAAGCTCACAGCAAAGCCCGCCAAGCAGAGTTAGAAGCTCACAGCAAAGCCCGCCAAGCAGAGTTAGAAGCCCGCCAAGCAGAGTTAGAAGCAGAGACGGAATCCCAAATCAAGATTCTGCAAATGGAAAAGGAGGAAGCAGCTGCCGTAGCGAGGCTGAAGGTCCTCGAAGAAGCAATGGGACAAAGTACTAATGCAGACTGCCCTATCCCAGCAGAACTGGAAGACCCAGTCGAACGCACTAGCAAATACGTTTTACAGCATAACATTTGCAACAATACACAGTCATCTCCTGTACCTCCTCCCAACACTGTTCTGACTCTCAACGCAGAGACCTCTCAGCTCCAAATGCCTGAGCCTCCTCCAGTCCACAACACAAGAACATCTACGCAGCAAATCACATCAACTCAGTCTGCCAGCAAGGTGAATCCCAGTGACAAGCCGCAGCTCAAGCAGCAGCCAGCAGAAGCCTTAGAGACTACACCAAAGTTAAACGTTCTTGCAACGTCATTTTATCCTGGTAAACCTCACCCTTCATCACCAGAGAACT